>KK116381.1:0-45061 GCA_000611955.2 Stegodyphus mimosarum | reverse complement strand
TACAGTTGAGTGACCTTGGTGTATCAGCGATTATTCGCCAATTTCTGGAGCTCATTCTACTTTGGGCTTCACCTTCCTGCGTGTTTTTCCCCTGGGGTTGCCGGGCTGTTGGCGGTTTTCCTACCATCTAAAATCGCCAATCGAGCAGTCTTGGCGAATGGAGTAAAAAGCTTGGGAGCTGGCGACGAGGGCAGGCAGACACGCAACCAGACGAGAGGAGACGGAGCGGGGAGTGAGGAACGTGGCGAACCTCGCGAAAAAAAATACTATCTGAAGAGTAGCTGTCAGCGTTATCAGAGAACCAACGATGTCGGAAGAAATAGAAATGGATGAGAGAAGGCTACTATGGAGGGCGACGAAAGTGTCTAAACTTTTTCTTAACTAATTACTTTCTTTTCTCTCCTTATAGAAAGCAAGCAATGGCTCTCTCTGCTGCCATGATTCTGTAACATGTAAGCTTGCCATAGTCTGAGCCTACAATGTATCTACTATGTTAACTTCACTGTTTGGAACGTTAAATTGTGGTTGCGCTGTGACGTGGCCGAAGTTCGCTTGTCGGATGTCTGAGCCTACAATGTATCTACTATGTTAACTTCACTGTTTGGAAGGGTATGAGATTCTTTTTAATTTTACACACCTCCGCCACCAATGTAAAATTCTGTATTAATTCAGTATTATCTTAATAAATTCCATTTTTAATTTTAACTTTCTTTTAATGTTTCACTTTTAATTTAGAACACTGGACCTGACTGTATTTTTTTCACAACGCAAATTTAATTATTCTGTTGGAGCTCATGGTCACTATTTAGGATTGATTTGAACACTAGTTTTACAGTATATATTGTGTATATCATGTTGTCACAAACTTTACATATTCATGTGATTTAGAATTGTTTATTCAAATACTGACTTATCATTTGGTATTGAACTTAAAACATAAACACAAACTCTTAAGAATTAAAAGCTCCAACAGTCTGTAACAAATAGGACGCCCAACGTCACTGAAAAATGTAAAAAGACTCCTCTCTATCGATTTCAAAAATGCTTGGACTTTCGATCTATCAGCATCATCGTTAAACCATTCTTTGTTTTTGAACACGTACAATTTCCCCGTGCACCACAGATGTACAACACGGGGTTTACAGAAGTAAGTTAACTAAAACATTAAATGTTGCATACATAAATAAAACGAACAGAAGCAGAGAACATGAGTATAGGCTTCAGGAGGACAGATAAGTTCACTGGCTAATATTCACTGGCTAAAATCGTTCTGCAAGAATAATATAGGGCCATCAAAGGTAGGCCATGAGAAAATCAAATATTCCACACCTTAAGGCGCTTTCTTTAATGTTCATATAAATCGTTGATCTTAGAATGAAACGAAACAGCTAACTTATAAATTTACCGTAACCAGATAAAAGCTGAAAATTTTTAAAATTAGTAGAAAGAAAAGAGTCGGAATTCAGTCTATGGTAAGCAGAAGGAAAGAAATTGTTGGTGACCTCAGCATTACAAGATGAAATATATTCCTTATTGCACTTAGCTAAAAGCTTGTTATAATGAAAGGACTTCCAATAGCTCTTTGAAGTGTTAATATTGATTCCTATGGGTAAATTTAAGGCGTCTTTAGCTAAGAAATTAGGTCTTTCATTTCTATGGAATCCGTAATAAGAACATACATAAGCAAAACGGATATGGATTCCCCAATTTCTAAGCGAACTGACAGTTAATGGGTTTTGATTACTAATTTATTGCTGCTGGTAATACTGTTCAAAAGGTAAAGAGAAGAACGAGAATCTGAAAAAATAAGGTACCTTGAGGATGCTGTCCCATTATCCTTGATCCATTTGACGGCAAGATAAATACACAGATGTTCTGCTTGACAAACTTCGCATTAATTCTGTATACGGCGTTTAAAATAAACCTCAGAATGGTCTTTAAAAAGAGCTAACGCAAGGCCAACCTTGTTGTTCATCTTGTTGCCATCTGTAAAGAAAACCATATGAAAACTCACTTCAGTATTCTCTTCATAATCGCAGAAATTTTGAGCTGTGAAGTAGCTAGATGAGGAAGATCAGGGAAGGGAACATTTCCATTTATGCAGTCTTGCACAGTTGCCAATCCCTCGAAAAATTACATTCAATTTCGAAATCAATAGGGGAGCTCCTGCACGAACAAAAGAAACCTCATAGCTTAAGGTTCTAAAACAGCTAATAAGACGAAGAAGAATTCCCCACTGAATCTTTCTCAGATTTCTTTAGTTAACCTTCTTTGTAAGAACATGTCTCCAAGCACGACAGCCTTACGAAATGAAAGGTAAAATTCACTGCTTACACATCAGTTTCTTGAGATCGTAGCTTACTCCAAAAGTATTTTTGGCGATTCGGTGAAAGCCATTAATATCTTTTTTTCACATTTGGTAGAAAGGAATTTAATGTACTTTTTCCGTGTTAATTATTGGTCAAAAACGAGAGCAAAATACTTAACACTTTCTACAAATTCCAACGGAGAATCAACGAATATTAAATTAGAAATATTTTGTTCATTAAAATTTCTAAAAACAATCATATCTTTACTTTTTGAAGAATTAAAGGGAAGTTTATGAGGAAACCAGTTAGTGAAAACCAGTTATTTAGTTATAATGCAATCTCAAATTTTAAGTTGAAAATACTTATTAAGTATGTCATTTAGTTCTAAATTCGGTTAACCATCATCATACGATGCTCTCGAACTCCGTAGTTTGTCAAGTTCATTCGGTTCAAAGGCGCATACACTAAGTCACGTGCTGAGTATCATAATGATTTTAAAAGTACTTAAAATTCAGTGATATAACCAAGCATTAAAAATAAACGTCTTAAATATTATTCAGCATTTTGTTATCCAACATCGTCTACATATGTATATCAGTAAAGTAAGAGTTAATATTGTTACGAAATTTGTATATGTGTAATAATTTAGTGAAATTGTGCTATCCCGTATGTAATATAATATTAAAGACCTCAAGAAACGATGCTTTGCCAGAAAAATAAAATTACAGTATCATACTCATTTTACACTGAGGTAAAGCAACAAGCTAGCGATACTTTTGGCCAATAATTTTTGCCACCAAATTTGGCAATAAATCGTCAAACGTCTCCAAACGTGACGAGCATTTGGGACATTTAGATTCGGTTACTGTATAATAATAATTAGTCTAATTCCTGTAGCTCTATCCGGCCATATACGTATGTAATTGTAACTGCATATTCCTTCCATCAATTACGAGAAATCGAAGGTAATGAAAATCTCTCTGCGGGGAAAAATTTGTATAAGGCCAGAGAGAGCATCAGTTCGCAGTTTTTAGTTCAGTCTTTAGTTCAGAGTACTGAGATATTTCCGTAAGCGTCGCTATTTAAATGCGGTTTGCATTGTGTTCATCTTTCTGAATAATTTGAAGTAGTTACTACTGATTGTGCTCTGTCATACTGAGAAGAGCTGTACGAGGATTTTGCGGAAGATTCGAACTGTTAAGTGTTTCTTTTGAGAAAATAATTTTTTTCAAGCTATCATCGGTTCTATGTGCATTCAGTACATTACAAACTCGTACGCACGCATCAATATTGTAATTCAGCGTTTGGAGCAGAATATAAATAAACATACACACTCATCGGATGAACACCTGGAGATAATTAGAAATCTCAGAATGGTAATAGCTGCTTTCGTAAATGAACCAAAGAAGGTAAATCAGCCTCGAATCTTTTTGTTAGTTAAATGTTTTACTCAGATTGTCATTATAAGAAATCGGAGCAAATAATGAAAAGGGGTTTCCGGAGAATTTCTTAACTCTTCTTTATTTTTTACATACAGTAGTCACTAAAAGAATAATCTGATGATAGAAAAACAGTTCTTTGTTTAAAATACAAGAAATTCTAATTATCAGTTATAGACGAAAAACTGCATACAAAAAAATATAATTTCATCGATCTCTTCCTTTAAAAGTTTCTCTCTTTTCTGTCTTTTTACGTTAGAGCACTGAAATTTTAAGCAAATTTAATTTCGAGACATAATTTAATTTCAAATCTTTATATGATAATATAGTACTATGAAATCTAATTAACTGCCTAACTGCATTTGTCTAACCTTTCTTATTTCGACGAAATATTGTCTTAACTAAAATAAACAAATAAATAAACTACAAAAACATAGGATACAGAACTTAAATAAACTTTTCATCAGATTATATTTTTCTCCGTTCCTCCTAATTTACAGTGTATAATTAACAAACAACAGTTACCTTTATTTACGAAATTTCTGAATTCCGTTTTTTTTTTAAATCTTGAAAACACACAATTTAACTAGCACAATACTATGTCGGCTTTCTCTATGGGGATTGTAAAGCGACTATCTAACAGGTACAGAATTCATTCACCTTTCAAGGGCTCGGCGATGTAGGGCGTTCTTCATCTCAGGCTAAAAATAAAGACTGGATAATAAGGACAGTATTCTCTCTAAATCATGAATTTGCCCGCTGTTTGGCATCTCAATTAAGTTGCATTATGCTGAATATCGACATAAAAAGTGTACAGAAAAAAATAATTTCTTAACTAAAATGAACTTTATAATGCTAGAAAACAAAATAATATTGTTACGAATTTTGTACATAAATAGAAAAATTTGGCGAGATATCACCTGGCTGGCAACGGGTTTGGAGACAAATTTTTGCCGCTAAATTTGGATAGAAATGTCCAAAAGTGGCCTAACTTGGCGATCATTTGAAGACATTTGAGTCCGGTCCCTGTATAACTGTAATGGATATTGCAATTGAATAACTGTAATTGATTCCTATAATAACTATATCCGTATCCGGCCTTCTTATGCTTTCCAGTAACTTTTAAAAGCAGAAAGTACTAGCGATTTCTCGGCGGCCGGGGATAAACTATATAAGACTAGAGAGAGCAACAGTTTCTCAGTCGTTAGTTATTGCTTCAATATGGTTTGTAGTATTTAGATTCGCTTTTCAAATTTCGTTTTGGATTCAGTTGTGTTTAATATCCTTAGTAGTTTGAAGTGTAACTATTGGTTGCATTCTGTGATACTGTGAAGAGCTGTATGAATATTTTTGTGGAAAATTTCATAACTGTGAAGTGTTTCTTTTGATAATATAAATTTTATGAACCTATCACCGTTTCTGTGCGCATTCAATTTATTAGGAACCCGTACGTATGTTATATATCCGTACGTATGTTATTATATACTTTAATTAGAAACACAATATGTTTATAATAAAAGTACTCTGTATAACGCATCGCAGTTTTAAAACTGCTGCCTATAAATGTTATGATTTTAGAAAAATGTTCATCTTCATGAACATCTTAATCACAGAAATATATGATGCCTTCTTTCTCAATTAAGCGAGAGTAAAGATGTTGAATAAAAAATTTGACCGTTGTACTTATATTAATATTTCTTTTTAGCGAAATAATTTTTTCTCTTCTATAACCCATAGAAAAGATGTGAGTTAAATATTGCAAAAGAATTTGATAATATAGGATTTTTCTAAAATGCTAAGTTCAGACAAAGTTCTTTTTAAATCTGAGCAAAACGGTTTTATCAGACTTTTTAAGAAGAACTTTATAGAAAAGAATGTGCCATTATTACTGAAATTTGAAAATTTTGACTTTACATTTTATATAAAATTTCACTAAAATCTGACACAGCTAATCAGTTGAGAGATAATAATAATCATAATAATAATGAAAATCTGGGAAAGATCCAAGTTTGAATGGTATTGTTAGAAATTTTATCAAAACTGAAACTTCTACAACCGAACGTTGTAGCTGAAGGTTGAAGTAAGAAAAAAAGAAATTTATAATCATTTGAACAAGCAAATATATATGTTTTTTTCTGTATGCTTCAAAGAAAAAATTAATAACTAAATGAAAGGGACTAGGGTTCATGATTTATTCTCAAGTTAGTCTCAGTGGAATGTTTTCGTAATTTGTTTATTACTAGTTTCAGTTAAAAATTAATTAGTTTGTGTTCATTCAATATATTAGAGCTATTTTAACAAACTTCAGTCAGAAAATTTTGATTTTTATTTGTGGATATGTGTAAATTATAAAGTGTAACCAACAGAAGTTTTTTCACGTATCAGCTTTTAAATTTCAGATAGAAAATTAGTACAAATCTGAATTTTTTTATTTGCCTTATTATTATTATTATTGTTTATCTATGATTTGATAAATATTTAGTTCAAAAATTATTAAATTTAAAATTTTCATGCTGGATTTAGAAAAAATTCTGGCTTTTGACGGCTTTAAGATCGGGCATTCGACCAGCGTGTAGTTTTCGTCTGAGGCCACAGCAATAAATAAACCTAAATTCACACACACACACACAAAACAGTGTTAGAAATATCATTTAAGTGATTTAGCATTGGTAAGTACTGAGAAATTTTTCATTGAATGGCAAAACCGCATTTGTTATGCACTGTATAATTTTTTATAATTTTAAATAATATTTTGATCTTTAAAGCAATGTACTAGGCTCCGTTTCTGATGCTGGCAAACTGAATTAAAATATCAACGAATAAGCACAAATATCAAAGTCACCTCCGACGTAAATATTTCACCGACAAGTTCACTGCTGATTTGCTTGCATATAATAAATAGTATTTAATTTCAAAGAATAAAATAAAAAAATAAACTCGATTTTAAAATGTTCAGAGGATTATTACTCTGTGCAAAACCTTATTGAATTTTATAATCGGCTATAGTATATGAATTAAAAGTATTATAAATTATGTATATTATGTCAGCTAATTATCTAGTTAAAAACTAAGACGAAATATAAACTGTTACAAAATGCGTTATTTGTTGTAATATATATGTTTACTTCAAATCTGAGAATTTGTTTTATTAGGTAACTGTAATTATAATTTGAAAAAATAAGTTAAAGGTACAATCTCATGGCAATATTTCGAAAAGTAGATATTTGCTAGTCAGCGCTAATTTACATTAAATACCTAAAAACATTTCGAATAAAAATAAATGTCACTTTACGTAAGTGATGCATGCCCTGGTAGTAAGTGAAAAAGTAAAAAATAAGTCTCGTCGATGCAATATTACTACCTACCCATTTCCATTTAAAACGAATTTCTATTAAATGTGGTAATACTCTAAACTAAAAGGAAATATGCTCACCATTCATGTTTTGACAAGCTATAAACTAGGTGGATCATCATGATTTGGAACTGTATCAAACAACCCTTCATATAACATATTTCGCGGAAAAAATTCTTTCAAGTGAAAAAATTCTTTCATATTTATTGTTTAACATCAGGAAAATGCATGCATTCTAATTTACTAATGCTTTGATGTAAAATGAGGAAAAGTGGGGAAGGAAGTGAAATTAAAATAATGATTTATACGGAGATACGTCTCTTTCCTCCACTGCATATCTGCTTGTCGCATCTCGTACACAGGAATCAAAGTCTCAAGAATAACTTTCGCAACTTGAGAGTTTTCCCATAAACTAGAGAAACTCGTTTCGAATCTAAGCCTTCTTTCTACCAGACCGTGATGTCCCTTTTGACCTAAGGAATAAATTGCGACGCATCTCTGGTTTCGCATGAATTTCGTTGGCAAGGGCGGCATATGTATAGCAGACCGCATTCTTTCTTAAAGGCAAGTCCGATGTTTGGATTTTCTCAAATGTTACGGTGGAAGGTGGAATACTTTCAATGCAGAGGTTCGAGGTTAATGGAGTTTCCAGTTTCTATTTCCACCTTCATTCTTATGTCTTGAAAATATATGTTCAGTAGCTTCTTTCGTATAGTAATATATTTAGGTTTCGAATGCCAAAATGTAAGGCTTGCAAACTTGAAGAGACTGTACTTGCATTTTTTTTGGTTATTTACACATTTGAATAACATAATCTTCATTTATGTAAAAAATTTTATTAACATTCTGTGTTGCTTAACTTTCAAATATTTTAGCAATGGAAATGAAAAACTGGAAAATTTCATTGAAATTCTTGTTTTTAATATAGGACTAAGTTGCTCTTTTTTTAGTAAAGAATTATCATGTTCGCCATACGTCCTTTCATTGGGAAGGTTGGTAATAGTTGGTTTTGCTGCGGAAGTTAGTGATCTGGCCAATAAAATGGAGATGCTTAGTTCAATTTCCGACGAGAACATAGTAGATTTATCAACTTACCTGCCTCTTAAAAACCTGGTGTTCTCCCCAATGGTGCTTGAACTGGAATCAGAGGAAATATTATTCGCTGTTTATTAGAGACTGATTAAAAGAAAATGAGTGTTCTGCTTATTGTCTCTCTTCATTCCTTCATCTGAAGGAGAATGTAAAGAATTATCGTTACATAAAGGTTTATTTCTATATCGCTGGTTACAGTGTGTATTGCTATCATTAGTTTCTTTAATTACCTTTATTTCCATATATACATATACTATGTGTATATATCGAGAGAGAAAAGAAGAAAGCAACAGACAAAAACAAAAAATTAAAATTTTAAAAGTCAGTTGTTCTTACGTGTTACTAAATAGTTAAATGTGCGGAAACGAAAAGGCATGTTTTCCTACATAAATAATAATGCAGTTTACTTTGGGCTTAATAAACTCATTAAGGTTGTAATTAACCCATTTTCTATTGCTTAAAATTTTACTT
Organism: Stegodyphus mimosarum; assembly: GCA_000611955.2. Taxonomy (NCBI): domain Eukaryota; kingdom Metazoa; phylum Arthropoda; class Arachnida; order Araneae; family Eresidae; genus Stegodyphus; species Stegodyphus mimosarum. Next base: position 36,398 of record KK116381.1, on the reverse strand, counting down.
CGTTTACATTTACTTTTACGCAAACATGTCTTTTCGTTTTTGCAAATTTATGCTTTCAGTGGCCTATCAAATTACGCTTGTAATTTTAATTTACCGTTTAGTCTTAAACTTGACTGCATCTTCTGGTTCAACAATGACATAATTTCTTACTTTATTTGTTGTTTATATATATGTATACACACACACACACACATATATATATATATTCCAACAGAAAAATCTTAGTTTTTCCCCCATTATTTTGCTATACATCATTTCCTTCGGAAAATGATTTCTTCTACATCTATTTTTCCTCGATGAAGAAACAAGTAATCGCAAGAAATCCTTTTATACATTGTAAAAAAAACATAGTGTTATTAGTTTCGTGAGAAGGAATAAATGAATGACCTCATGTTCGTATGCCATAGAAACTGCCCTTTTTGTTTTCTTATAGAATAATTAAATATTAATTGAATAAGTGCGAACTTATGACAATAATTTATGTAGCAAAACTATGATTTAAATTTATTAAGTAACTATTTATTTTTTAAGAATATACTTTTACAGATATGTGCTTTCTTTCATATTTGCGTAAATTCTGATAGGATTTTACTTTTGAAGTAAGCTGATTATATTTATTTTTTAGATGAATACTAATATGAATGTGTAGAATCTTTCAAATATTATTAATCAAAGCAAAACGTTTCTTGATACGTAAAGTTAGCAATTAACTAAAAATTTGAAACATGGATTCAATTAAAAAAACTGGAGAATAAACGTTTTAAAATTACAGCTATGTTTATTCTGAAGTTGCAATAAAAATTTAGTAAAACGAAGCACAAAAATGTTACTCTCAAATTTTACTTTTCGGTATACCGTAATTTAACAAAGTATTTGAATTACAGATCAAATTTTGATTAATAACTTTAAAATTCAATAGGCACGGCTGGGTCGTTTAACTGGCAGAGAAATGATGGCATGTACATAAAGAATTATGCCATGGCATATCTTGTTAATACTCTGTTATCTATATCCACAGTTATAAAAAGATTAGTATATTAATAAAAAAACTGATAATAAGTTTTGAGAAAGCATTGAACACGGATTATTTGAAAATTGTGATACATTATAATAAATGGTATGATGACTCTGTGCGACATTGAGGTCTATTATGTGGTGATACAACTGAAATTCCAGAATTTGCAACATTCAGGATATTTTTAAGAACTCTTCTGTCGAAGTCGATTCAACTAAACATTCTAAAATTTTTGAGATAAAATGTTTAACAGCAATTTGAGTTCAATTAATAAAGTGGAGAAATTTAATTAAAAAAAACTTAATCACAAAATTTAGCTGATTTCACTGTATACTTTCAAACGGTTTAAAATAAATTATGTCTCTTGCATTAGTTTTAAATGATGCTTTTACGAGGTAGACGTTATTTAGTTTCTGTTTTACATATAATATTTTGATTTATTAAGAAATTACTGTCCAAAGCTAAAAAAAATCTCAAAAGTTGATATCTTAAAGTTAATATTAAAAGTCAGTTTTGAATTGCCTCAAAGGTATATATGTATTTACACTTCCTCCTGCTAAAACGTAAGCAGCAAAGAAAAAACACGGAATAAAACATTAATATGATGTGCTTAATGGATAGGCTTGAAATTGATTCAAGAGGTTCGTGTAGCATTACGGGACTGCATAGCAAAATAATAAAGCAAAGGCACGCAAAAGTAGCATTAATGAGTAATAAGAATGATCAAATGAGGAGTAAGAATGTGCAAAGGAAATATCATGCTAATAACAGGAATGATATCCTCTAGATCTTAACCTTTTAAAAGGCTTCTTAAACATTTTTAAGTCGACCCCTTTTTATCACTGAGTTTTTTTCTTCGCAACGCCAGGACCCTATAATATTTACGAAAATTTTGTGGTATCCCATAAGCATTGCGAAAATCCGACACACACGTAAGTGAAACAGTCAGTTTTTTCACTTGTACTGTAATATACACTGCTGGCCACCCAAACTGCAACACCAAGAAAGACAAGAGATATCACAAAACATTTTTCCAGAATCAGTAGCCAGAGTAGCCGCCATTGTTGGAGATCACCGCTGCCACACGCCTCGGCATTGATTCAAAGAGACTTTGGATGTGTTCTTGGGGTACAGCAGACCAAGCAGCTTCCACACGTTGCCAAAGTTTATCTGGTATGGCAGCTTGGGATGTAATCTAGGTCAATCGATCAGCAACCATGGACCACATGTTTTCTATCGGCGAAAGATCCGGAGAGCGAGCCTGCCAGGGAAGCAATTCAATCTGGCGATTGACGATGAACCCTTGGACAATGCGTGTCACGTGTGGTCGCGCATTATCCTGTTGAATATGGCTGTGGGAAAGCCCTGAAGGTAAGGAAGGACAACTGGCTCCAACACGTCGGAGATATAGCGCCGTCTAGTACCGGCAATGCCTACTAGAAGAGTGCGAGAGTGATATTTAATACCGCCCCATACCATAATACCCGGTGCAGGACCACTGTGGCTGTGCATAACGCAGCTGCTCAGTATTCTCTCTCCACGGTGTCTCCAGACTCGACGTTGCCCATCGTGGTGTTGCAGACAGAAGCGTGACTCGTCAGTAAAGACAATTTCATTCCATTCTGCCGTCTACATCCTTCATTCATCGCACCATTGGCGGCGGAGACGTCTGTGGTTCTGCGTCAAGGGTAGATGAAGCAATGGATGTCTTGCGGACAGACCACTCTGCTGTAAACGGCGTCGAATGTTACGCGTAGACACTGGATGATGCGTTACAGACTGAATGTGCTGTGCTATAGTGCGTGATGTTACTGAGAGATCCGTCACTGCCATGTGCACAATGTTCCTGTCATCACGTGAAGTGGTGCACTGAGGTGGATGCGAAAGAACACGTCGGTCCATCGTACTCTCCTGCATCCAACGGTCACCTATTCGCATTACAGTTGTTCGGTTTCGTCCAACACGATAACCGATTTCCCTGAAAGATAATCCACACTCTCGGTAAGCCACTATCCTTCCTCTGTCGAACTCGGATACTTGATCAAACGATAATTGCTGTTTACTACGAGACATAATTGATCGTTTTTGTGAAAAACCACAAGAGAAACACAATTGACGTACTTGAAATTGTTGAAAACTCCAAGCCTTAAATAGTGCTTTGAAGTGGCGCCACAGGCGCGCGTGATGTGCGTCTGCGCTAAAATTCGATTCATTTGCATATCTCCCCTCCGCTAATGCATGTTGTAAATTTCATGTCATTTGCATGCTTCCTACAGGCTGTTGCGTTTACGGTGGCCAGCAGTGTACTGATGCAGTTTTAGGTCATTAACTTTAATTTCTAATTTTAAGAGATACAACAATGTGAATATTTTATGGCAGCGTCACGTGAAGAGCAAGTAAAATTAATCTTTATATTATAAAACGAATGCGCCGAAATGTTTTCGTTTTTTCTTTGTCTGTATTGTCTTACCTTTATCTATTTTCAGATGCATTGTGTAAAAATCTTTGGTAATTGTAAAATTATTATAATAAGTAAAAAAAATATCAAAACTGGTAAAACTTTTGGCGATACCCTGCTGCAGGTTCCACGACCATATGAGAATCGCGACCCACAGTTTAGGAAACTTTGCTTTAGATGAATTGCATACTTGACAATGGCGACTATCGCACCAGCATGCCACTCTATGGGCTTGAAGTCTGATGATCTAGCAGGCCGCGGTAAATGTAGAATTATTTCCCGCTTCAGAACATTCTGCACCAATCAAGCTATATAAGATGACGGGGTGTTATCGGCCATAAATCTCTCGCCGGTACCCATTGCAGGGATAAAAGGACGTACAACAGGGTGCAGAATTGTGTCGCGATATCCGAAGTTTGTGACGGAACCACCAGTAATCAAGTACAGGTCTGTGCGGCAGTTCATTGGTATTCTAGCCAACCCAAGTAAGCTTTCTCCTCTGTAATGGTCTCTTACGGCGATGTTTGGCGCCCGATATTATATTCATAGCTCTCGCCATTCGGGAATCGTTCTGCATGATAAATGGAGACTCATTTGTAAAGGTTGTAGCCTCAGTGCTCTGGTGTCCAATTGCAGTGTTCACGTGCCCAATTTAATTCTCTCTGACATGCGATGAGGACAAAGCAATACAAAAAACAGGTCGTGCGGCGTACAGTCCATTTTCATGCAGCCGAGGCGACACAGTTTGATGGAATATGGGCCGTCTTGCAAGAGCAGAGAGATGCGGCGACAGTTGTGCTGTTCGTGATCTACGGTATCTTACACATAGCAACAGGAAGCGATCTTCCGCCGTGTTGGTAATCCTCCGGCGTCCAGACCGACGTCCTCTACAGGGGTTTTGATCGCTTTGGTAACGATTACACACAGTATTAAAAACACTACGATGCACATTCAGCTCTCTTGCGACAGCGGATTGTCTTACAGCATCCCGACAGCCCTCCAGGATATTTCATCTTGCAAATAGTATTTTTGTCTCATATATTTCACTTAATATAAAAACCTTAATTTTATGTAAGTTTTCGAAATTACATAATAAAAGCTTTTTTACTTACAGAGTAGTAGTAATAATAATAATAATAATAGCAAGCTTTTTTACTACTCTAATATACATAATATAGCGTTTTAGTTATTCCTGCTAATGAAAGCATTTATGGCGTCTACGCTCTCTTTGTCAACTTCATATCAGCCTGCAGGATGAGTTGTTTTATAAGGAACTGAACCCCGGCTTAGGGACTTCAAAGTCGGGTTTGAAATCTTGCAGGCTTTATCCGGTCCCGGTAAATGCTGGCAATCTAGATTAAACCTTCCCGAATATAAACATATTGAAGCGCAATAATAATCTCTAAACTGTTGTTTAACTGTCTAACTGTTGTTTGCAAAAAAAGTTTGGATATTTTCTTTAATTCAAAGCAGCGTTCTGATTAATTATGTTAACATCAACATTTCCAATTTCATGCAGAATCTTCTAACCATACTAGTTACAAAAATAATTAATATTCTTAAAAATCTGAAGTATAAAATAAGCGCTATCTTTCTCGTTTTAAATGATAAGAAATTCAAGTTTTCAAAATATTTCCGTTTATCTAAATATTTCAAATACCGTTTTTTTTATTATGTTTTCTATTCCTAATAGTGGTATTGCACAAAATGCTAAAAGATACAAACAAGTTCTGAAAAATACATAGAATCACGTGGTACATGTCCATGCATTTCATATTGCGAAAAGAAATCATGATTTTGTAATTCGATAGTACAGTAAAATCCTTATTGAATCATCAATTTTATTTGGAAACAGAAATTTCAAATTTAACGATTTACGCCATACTGTAATATTTTATGCTTTTGCATGTTGTTCAGATACCAGAATCATTCACAAAATAATGCATTTTATAAGGTTAAGGGGAGGAGATTTTTCTTTTCTTGCTTCCGCAAAGTCGGATAGCTTATAGTTCACTCTCTGCATGCGGTTTCGTCCTCTCATCAGCTGGAAGAAGTGAGTGTGCGTTAAATTTAGCGCAAGATATTATTACGTTATATGCATTATAGTTACGTTATTTACTTTATACAACTGAGTTTCCTGCTTCGAAGTTTACTTTATACTATACATTTACGTTTAAATTCTTTTAGTTTCGCTTAAGTTGCTTAAGCTGGCTTATTTTCTATAACACTGCAGTTGTTTGTTATTATTAAGACTTTTATTCTTCTTTTCGGATTTCTTTCCATGTTCCTTATGATAATGTATTAAACCTGTAAAAATAACAGAAGCATTTTTTTAGAAATTTGAAGCATGACTGAAAATTAAACAGTGGGTTTTTTTTAAACCGATGTTTTTCGTCCTCTAAAAATAAAAAATTACTTAAAAATTATAAAACGTAATGAGCATATGCAATTATACATAATTTAAAAACACGTGGTATATGCAAATAACATGACGCAAGACTGTGCCCCCCCCCGGGATGCTCTCATCAAAACTGGGGACGGAACCGAGCGAAGTCGTACTGTCACCTGTATGGTGCTCAAGGCTCTTGCCAATGACAAGCGCAATATTGCACTCTTTGCCTCGATGAATTTCTTGGGCTTGTTCCGATATTGCTGTCACACAAGTGACATAAGTCATAACGGCAACACATGGCGCAAGAAAACTAATTAGTTAATAGTTTGTGGTGTTAAAGACATGTTACTTTTAACGTTTTTTCTAATTAATTATAAACTATGAATTTAATAATTTCAGTGTATTATTAGTATATGTCTTATGTCACGGAAACTTTAGCTCCGATCAAGGCTGAAAGTCAGCCGATGTTTCCGTACTTGTAAAGTTTTTGAATGAAACCATAGTCCTAGCCAGAGAGCACAAGAGCTTTAAATAAGAACGAGTCTTTTGTACAACTCAACTGCAATATTTACGAAGCGTTTTGTTTAGTTGTTAGTAAAACTGATATTGATGCTACGTACAAAACGAACTACTCAATTTGCCAGGAAAGATCAAAATGCGCGGTAAACCTTCAAATGAGGAAGAAAATCCTTTCTGTCAAAATGCGAATTCATCAGGAAGAGAAATTTTAATGGGTTAATTGATCTAGTCAAAATGTCCTTCAGTTAATTAGAAGTCAAAATAAAAATGCATTTATATTTCTGTGCGATGAATATGAATAATATTGTAAGGTTTATCTTAACAGTTGTCTTAGGCTACTTTCCTGTCGCTTCCATTTTCAGCTTACAATTACCTACCAGAATGTGTACTTAGAATTGCGTTAAATGGAAATGAGTAAGTGTAATATTTAAGTCGAAGATCCACTGACTGAGAGAGAGATAGCCTCATAGTTTCTGACTAGTGCGCTTTCGTCTTTTAGCTACGTCCCTCTCTAAGCTGTTACTACGCTCGGCCGTATTTCAGGCCCTTGATTGCTTCGCTAGCTTATTCTACATTTAAGGGCCAACTAACTTAACTTTGATAACTTCGGTTATATCTTTTTAACTAAGCATTAGTCAAGTCTTAGTTCTTATTATTTTGAGTTCAAGCCCAAGTAGAGGCTTTGCTGTACGCTCTGAGAAAGGGGCAGACTATGTTAATCCTTATTTTGAGCAATAAATGTTAATTAACCCTTCTTGAGTTTACGCCTCTGTTCCTGAACTAAAGCGATTATTCACTTGGCTGTTCACGAGGTTCCTACACACTTAGCTGTTAGAAAAAAAGGTCGGAAACCCACAATATATGTACTTTTTCTTTGTTGTCTCCTTGGACAGTACAATGGTTAGCGGAGGCTAGCTACTAGTCTGAATTAGAGTGAGGCTTTGTAGAGCTTTGTTCATTTACTCGTTCTTCCGCATTCTCCTAACCATAATCTCAGATTACCTCTAGTGTTGTACCCTGTGCAGTGTCCTCTATGATAAGACAGCTGAATGACTGACGACTGACTGATCAAATTCTCAATTTCCTTCTAAATGACACAAAACCGATTATGTGTGAGAAGCAAGTATCCAACCATTTGGGAAAAGAGACAGAAGAGAAGAAACTAGCTTTTAACCTCTGTACCATGCCTTGTTATTAATTATTTCGACTCTTTTAATTTATTATTAATTTACTCTTTTTTAATTAATTTTTGCTAGATTTAAATTCATTATTTACTTGCTTTTATTAACATAATTTATTAATAATTTCCTTCTATTATATTTATCCTGTCGGCCCTGAAAGCTGGCTACCACTGAAACATGAAGCTGGCGCAGATCCTGCCACAGTTGCATTAATCGTTTTTCTTGCGCAAATTCTGAACTAATTCTTCTTTATTTAATACACAATTAGTACTCGGTACGCTTCGTTTTTGCGGTTTATGAAAAGGCTTTTGTCCATTTCTACTTTGTAGTTAGGTCCTCTTTTTTTTACCAGAAGCTATCTTTAGAACGCTATGAGTACAGATTTCCCGCAGGTGATTGCTCCACCTACTGCTGTTTGATCGGCCGTATTATTAGGATTGTACAGTATCTATTATCTCAAAAGACCAACCTACGAGGAAAGCAGCTAACGAAAACGTCCACCCTCCCCCGAACAGAATGTTTACTGAATGATGTTAAATTAACCTATATTATGAGACTGTAATATGTCCAAGGAAATAGGCTAATAGTTTGACACTAACAATAATTTATGAGCTTTCTGAATGCTATATAAAGGAAAAAGCCCTCAACAAATGTTCCCACTTTGCTGTTAGACTGAAATAAGTTACTTATATTGTTAGACATTAATACTTCCAAAAAATGCTGACTTTCTGAGCGCAAATAAGTTCCTCGTATAATAAGTTCCTAATTAGTTTTTGTCCTAAATTTCATTAAAGATTTTTAACACTGATCTTGTGAATGAATGTTCTACGCTTTTTCCTTGAGACTGAAAAATGTACCAACGGTATCGTAAGATGATATTCGAAATTTAAAAGATTAAATTGTTGATTTTGCTGATATTAACATTAACTATACTAGTGTTCAAATTTTATCTGATACTGAGATGGATTAGTAATTGATGAGTATAATTTACTTACTGGTTTTACCAGGGCATGTGAATTTTTTAAAAAAAATAAACTTTGGTCTGTATAAAACGAGCAAAATTAAATTTTGATTTGAATTTGTTGAATATGTGCGTTTTTACATGTTATGCGGTGTTTAGCATTATAAGGTACGCAACTACATTCGAGAATCAAATTTGGGAAAACATACAAAAAAGTTTAATATTTGTGTTATTTAACAGAATACTGTATTTAACATTATAGAAACAAGTGATAAACATATTGTCAAGATATTAATTTCGATTTTTTTTTTGCATTTAGAGTTAAAAAGTGTTAAAATTCAGAATTACTAAGCATGCTCTCACAAATATATTTATGAATATTTTACTATTAGTTTTTGTCACTTATATTTATTAAGGTACAAGGAGTAAAATGGACAAAATCTAATCGATAAAGCAAAATATCTATATTAACAGGTATATTTACAAATAGGTATATTTAATAAACCTATTTGAGTTATATACCTATTTGAGTGCATGGCCTAGCTATTTTTCGAGGAATTTTTCACTTTTCATTGACAAAATTCTCAGAAACATTTTAAATATATCATAAACCTAAACTTTTAGTCCATTTAATTAATAATATTTCATAGAATATCTGTGGGAAGTTTCACAAAATATTTCTCTTTCCCGCCATATTTCTCTTACTCGAAGCATGCTTGATAGGGAATTCCAGTATAATTAATTTTGTATAATTACCGTCCAGACCTTCCAGGATAGTTAACCTTCACTATTTCTCTACCTGTAAATTTACGTCTTATAGACTATATCATTCAGAAATAAACTTCGAATTCGAACAATATTTACACGTCCTACTGAATCACCTTACTTTCCAAAACCTGAAGAACGTGTTGAAGGATTTGCTTTGCGGTGGATGACATCACCCATATCACGTCTGTGCATGCTTTTGTTCGAAAATGGTGGATTCAGGGAAAACCAAGATGGCGGGACAAGAAAAGAACATTTTCAACCAATCAAAACACTGAAAACTGATGTCATGACCTCTTCTTATCTTATCAACGTTTTTCAGACAAAATAAGAAATTTTTTCGCGGGTGTAGGAAGGTAGCTTTCTCATTTCATTGCGAATCTTAGACGATTGTACTTCGAGGTAGTTACTTTTAACTTTTAGCATACTCACTATGACTAAAAAGAAATTTGATGATCAGTTAATACTGTCCTATTTTAAAGATTTTCATGGCAAAGATAAAGCAGATTCCAACTTTACGGAATTGGGTGCTCATCCTTTCCAGCCCTCAAACCTGAATATTTATGGGCGGCAATACGTACCTGCTCGACTTTGCTGTGCCTTTGGGGATGATGATGGACTCACGTACAGTTTTTCGGGCACGTCGGTCGCCGCCCAGCCCTGGCCTCCTACGCTGCAGCAAATTTAAAATGAAGTTAAAGCACTTACGAACGAAAAATATAATTACGTTCTGCTTAACAAATACCCTTACGGAAAAGCCAAGATTTCTGCGCACAAAGTTACTGAAAGCACTCGTGGTCTCGTCTGGAACACGGATCGCTTCTAGTGATGAAACCTCCCACGAATGTATTCTGGAAACACAGTATCCCATCCAAGCCCGAAGAGAAGACTACTCGAATAAGTCTGACGTTCAGAAAAATTTTACTTACTAAGTGAAGCGTTCGTCTGATGAAAAGGACTTTAATTATTACGGTGGCATGATTAACTCCATAACCCCAAGACCATGTATGAATGAAAAGATTTTTCAGCGTAAGAAAGCACGTTTAGAAGATGAGATACGCTAGGACGATTGGCTGAATCGGCATGCAAATTCATGTTTATCATCAAAGATGTTTCACGGTGCTTCAAATGATGAAACTTTACTGAAACGTGAATCTTTACCAAAGAATATGTTTCATCTCGGACGGGATACTTTTGTGACTGTATCGTGTTTCTTAGGTTTGACTCGTGTTCACGTGTGGAAACATGAGACTGATGACAATAATATGTTTCATCCTACCAAAAATGGATTTTCCCTGTCTCCACTAATTTGGAAAGAATTCTGTGATAGTGCAAATACATTTCCTTCCTTTTAAGGCTCTGACAAACTTTCGATTGTAAAGAAAGATGTGTGTCTTTCGAAACAAAATGTCAACGCCAAAATAATTATATCACTCCAAAGATTGTTTCACAGAAAAGATTTTACAATGGAATTCGTACAGAAAGTGTTTTGTTGAGGAAGAACATTTACTTAAACTGGGCTCAAAATGTAGCGAAATACGTGCCGTTATGAGAAAAAGTCTTATTTCTAAAACTTTTAACTATTTTGTGAGAAAGCAGTTGGTTGGTGATATATATTTTGAGCGTGACTATGTTGGTGATCCAGACCGTCCAAATGGATTTCATGAATTGCAGGACTCTTTGTGTAAGTGCATTGAAAACTTTATTTCTAACAAAATTGCAGAACTATTTGTGCATTTTGGTTGCCAAGTTGGTTATAACAATCACCTAAGGTATGAATGCTTATAAACAAGCCGTGCCGAAAAATGTGAAAATTATTTTGACCAAGCTTTGATTACAGTTAATTGGACTGAAATAGCTTTATTCATCAAAATGAATGCAATGTAAATTCTAGTAAACTAATTGCTGTTGATGACTTTTTTGATGTTATTAATATAAATGATGTACTGTCTAATGTTCAAAGTTTGTATGTAGGTGAAGAAATTTATTTGTTTAAAGATTTATTGAATAACACTTTTTGAAAAGAAATAAATACCAGGTTTTTAAAATTATTTTTTGTTTATATTTTCTTTTGTGTCAAGAAATATTTTGTAATTTGATTTTTAAAATCTCACTCAGGATTTGTAATGACGTATTACAAGATTTTACATTTCATCGAAAAAAAATGCAAACGTTAACTGCTCCTAATGAGTGGTATTTTCATATCATGTATATGGGTATTGGATATTTCATTGTATTTCCCCTCAATAAGACTATATAGCTTATAATGTAATCTAATAATATATAGCTTAATTATGCTTATCTTTTAAAATTCTTATTTGAAAATTAATAAAATGTTAAAATTAGATTAAATCGTTATTAAATGTATCTAAAGTGCTGATTGTACTATGAAATGATTCATGATTTTTGTGTGTATACTGATAAAGCGAGCTTCAGTTTCTTCCCACTCATAGTAAATCTGAAACGATAAGAATCTGCTAAGACTCATTCTTTAGGTAAATATAATTGCTTTCTATAGAACATTTTCTAAAACTTGTCAGGACTGAGTGTTCGGTGCATATTCTTTGAAAACATCTTCGTGACAGCTTAAAGTCCTGATCTGGAACACGGAGCTGAATGCAGCTATGTTCTGTGGTAGAATGCTGTGATTCAGTGGTAGAAGAACTGCACTTGAAAGGGATTTAAAATCCTCTTTTATTAAATAACTATTATTTACAAACCACTTCCCAACTCGGGAGGGATACTGAAAGTAAAAGACCACACTTGGGTCTAAAATGAACAATCAGATAAATTTAAACTAAAGCTAAATAGAAACTAAGTAGTTGTTGCTCGCAGAGCTATAACGCGAGGTTGGCCTCTAACTAAATGGTGCGTAGCAAGATTTAATATTACTGACGCACTTGGATTTATTTCGATAAGCAATCACGTAAAGCGCTATGGCTTAGAATTTGAATGCTAGCTAGTCAGGAGAACGTCGAATAGCGTGATTGTGGTCTGAGACTAAAAGCTCTCTCACCCTGTGAGGTTTCTACCTCCTGCTTAACTTGGCTCCACTTCAAATTAGCATAAAGCTGAAAACGCGCGCTTCTTCTAACGGGAAGTTGAAAATGAGAAGGGATAGAAAGATTTAAATAAAAATTAAACTTTGCTAGTTTAACTAAAACCTTACAAACTTGGTGAGAATTCTGTGTAGATAATTTAAATTATGTACGTTTATATCCCCATTTGGGTAAAACAGGAAATATTCTGCAGTGGAACATATATTTTGTATTTAGTTCTTAATGTTATGTTAATAAACTAGTCGTAATATGGGTATTCCTTACTAACAGAGTATGTAATGTAGGAAAATTTGAATGAGTTAGATAGTCTTCGAAATTTTCGTCTTACACAAGGATGACATTTAGTCTTAATTACAGTTGTCCGAAATGTGTAGAAAGTTCTTATGCATACTTAGAATGCACCATTATAAGAAAATAGAACATTATTTTTCCTGTAATTCTGTATTGAAAAAAAAAGTTGTTCCTCATTAAATAGATGTTAGTCAGCAATATTAAGTGATATGAAGAGGATTTTTATGAAGAATGTTCTGTATTCGGCGTGTATGAAAGTTAAAATGTAACGCAGATTTTGGTAAAATATCTCTTATTATTCTTTTCTTTGGTTCCTTCCGTAAATATATATATATTCATATTGTTAATAATGTGTTGTGTAAAAACCTATAGTAGTCTTTAGCAAAATATCATTCATAAGAAAGTGCATTGGTAAATAAAATTAATGAAAGGAAATCATACTATAAGAAATTATGAAATAGACTGTAAGTGAAGTTGGATAGTGAATTAATTAAGTTGGAACTGAATTAACTTCGAATAAATGTGTTAACATTATGCACTAGAAATAAAAGTATATCAATAAAAGAAAATTTCGACAGATGAAATGGTAACTAATGATATAATCATTGAACGCTGGGTAATTCATTTCTGAATCAATACTGGAAGTACTGACCATAGGAATTTCTTTGTACATGCAAAGTAAAAATTGTTAGTTTCCCTTGAAAGTTGTCAATGAAAGTAAAAAGAGCCGTAAATCCATGAGAAATACAATAAGCGAAAAATAGCATAATCAGTGTATTTAAAGTGTGAAAAAAATTGTATGAATGCAATCAATGAACAAGGAATACTAAATTGAAAGGCATTAAGTGTTCGAAATAAAAGGAAGGATTTTTACACGACTACATGAAGCAGTGGATATGGTACTAAAATTACAGTTGAAAGTTGGCACTTCATTCTAAAAGTTTGGAAGATGTCGTGTTAGCTTAAAGGCAACTAAGGTTCGAAACTAAACATTTATAACATCAACGAGCTTAAAAACCCACATCCAAATATAAATGATATTAAAATTATACGGAAATATCTAAATATGCAGGAAATGATAAAGTTTGAAAACGCCAAGGAAGTTAATAATAGTACTTAAATGGAGTAAAATAGTAGAATTAGTAATGGTAACATTACTGCAGAATGAGGAATTAAGGAATATGTAAATTAAAATAGAACTATAAAATATAGACTGAATAAAAAGTATTAAATGACTTGTATAAGAATAGTAATTAACAGCCGTAAAGTTAAATGCTTAACCTAAAAATATTGGTCTGAGTAAGCTGAGTAAGAAAAGTTAAAGATGTGAAAAAAATTATTTAAAATTACGTGAAACAGTAAAATAAGTAAAATTAAAAACATTGTTATAATCGATATGCATAATTTTATTTGCTGTCCATGAGAAATTAAATGTTAATTGTTCTCAAAGAACTGCTAAAGCTCAAAGTTAAATAAAGCAGTGTCAATTTGAAATGCATATCTTAAAATGACTGTGTTAAAATTTTTTAATTACTATGTTGGATCATTATTTGGAACTCTACTCAAAATTTCGTGTAATGTATATTAACTACGTAGGAATTTATAAGTCAGGTATGATAAATTAAAGTTCATTCTGAAAAGGCTGTAAGAGCTCAGTGCTAAATAAAATATTGTCACTATGAAATGTGGGTATCTTTTAGTTAAGTTACAATGATTACCTTAAAAAGCTATGAGACTCAGGAAGAAATAATGATCATATTTACTGGTTGAAAACCATTTTCCAAGTTAAGAAACTTTTATATTTCAAGTTTGGAAAAAAGGCTTCAAAGTTTCATTTCCATGGCTAAATATTAATTCTAGGTGTATTTTTTCCTAGGTTATTAATTCTAGGATTTTGAGTTCTCCTTCACAAATATGCTTACAATTCAAATTAAAAATGATACGATGCAGTATGAGTATTCTTCTGTGTAGTTAAAAGAATTCCATCTCGTGTATCTTGCCACGGCTGTAGTAAGTTCGAATACAGTTTATGAGGCTCTGTGGTAAATGGGCGACATCATGTTGAGAATCCGAGTGATGTTTTCAGAGTAAGAAAATCATTGTTTACAAAATGTTTAGTAATTTTAAGTAGAATGTGCACAATAAAATCCAAGATATTTTTGTAAAATATTTAAAAACATTAATATGTCCTAGTAATATGAAGGAATCCATCTACTGAAAAAAAAAGGGAGTGTTCTGAGTACATTCATGTAAATGTCTGTGGAGTAAAATAATAAGAAACGAAATACTTGGTACGTAACTAAACTAAACCGGGTAGAAATGACCCATGTATTGGTTTGAGTGAACTTTATGCCATAAATTTTATTGCTCCTTATTTCTTCAAAGTCAGTAGGTCTTAGAGTAAAGAAACTTGCGTGTATCCACTTTTAAAAAAGGAAACCAGAAAAGTAATATGAATATACTTTAAAAGTAGGATAAAAGTTAAATATGAGGGAAAATATGGAAATGCAAAGTGTAAATGTTACATTTGTCAGGCATAGTGTGGTGAATCCTTTGATTAAAAAGTAAGATGTTTAAAAGAGAATTCGTAATGTTTTCCATAGTGTCCCAAAAAGTTAATATAGTCATTACTAGTTATTACCACACATTAGAAGGAAAAGTTCTGAGTATCTCCTATTTAGTAGTATAAAATGTAAGAAATGTAATATTCAATTAAACAGCATACAAGAACACCGTTTAATGGTCAAGAAAATATTATCCATAAAGGCCTTCAGAGGGAAATGAAGATGACATCAATAAGTATTTAAAGCAAGGGAACGAAGTTAAGAGTAAAATAAAAATGCAACAAGAAAAATTTTAAAGAATAGAAAAAATTATATTTATAAAAACGAAAGAAAAAAATAAAATATACTTTTAGAAGTAAAATACATAAGAAGAAAAAATCTGCATTTGTGAAAACAGAGAAGTAGAAAAAACAAAAATGTAGTAACAGCGTCTTTAAAATAAAAAAAGTGAAAAGGAAAAATTAAACTTGTAAAAATAAATATTACTTTTGTCAAAACCAAAAAAAAAATAGTTAAACGTAAAAAAAATTTAATATAAAAATATGAAATGAATAAATTTGGGAAAAAAAAACTTTTGCAAAATAAAAAACTAAAAAGAAATGTAAAAATAAATTTTTCTTCTACGGAAAATAAAACTGTGGAAGCATTAATTTGGACAGTAAGGTTTGCAATTGCAAAAGTAAAACATATAAATTTAATCTAGTAAGAACCAGAAGAAAAAAAGGAAATCAATGAAAAATATCCTAATAAATAAAGAAAAATTTAAACTGTGGGAAAATCTTATTTTTAAACCAGCGAAAAATAATTTAATGGATTAGAAAGCTAAAAGTGAGGATCGCGCATGCACAATCCTTCAGCCTAATGACATTATGGTCTTTCCTTATGTACAAGGTCAAATGGACAAACAGGGTGGACAAGGCGAAATAGCAAGTTGGTAGGCGCGTAAGGTGGCCTTGTGGTTAAAGCTCAGGTCTCCCATGAAAGAGATGGTAGGTTCAAATCCCATCCGTGGGGTTATTTTTAAAATTCAGGGAAAATGATAAATTCAATAAAAAAATTAATCATGCGTAAAAATATTTAAAAAGAGTAAATAATTTTAAAAAAATCATCTGTAAAATTATTTAAAGAGAGTAAATAAATTAAAAATAATCGCGTATTAAATAATTAAAAAGGGTAAATAATTAAAAGCAATTAATCAGGTATTTAAAATAATAAATTAACACGGGGTTCGTTACACAAACAAACACGTTCAAGAGCTCGTTGCCACAAAATCGAAAAAAATATGGTCGATACCACAAAAAATAAAAACTTTGAAAATGGAATCGTTGCCACACAATAAAAGCGAAACGTTGATGACGTCATTATTACGCGTCACT
This sequence comes from Stegodyphus mimosarum, assembly GCA_000611955.2. NCBI lineage: Eukaryota > Metazoa > Arthropoda > Arachnida > Araneae > Eresidae > Stegodyphus > Stegodyphus mimosarum. The sequence goes on along the minus strand of KK116381.1, from coordinate 19,817 downwards.
TCCGGGGAAATCCAAGACTTCCGGTTGTCATGTGATCCAAGATGGCGGAGGCGGCACTTCAAAGCCCCCCGTTGCCTCATTTCTTGTTCTATTACGTCCTTTGACCGCGCGGTTACCTCAGGTTACTACTGACGTTTAATGTAATGTAACCACAAACAGAAAGAAAAGAAAATTTTGCCAAGCGTGAAAATTAAGTTACCAAAATAATCTTGTTCCCGAGTTCTAAATAACAAATGGAAAGGTTCAAAATCAGCTTTTAAACATCACCAAAAGCACTGAAATGAAAAATTCTCATTTAAATTTGTCTGTGTATCTTTATTTATGAAATTCAGGGATCTTAAGCAGAAACTTCTGGTTTAAGGTGTAGAACAAGAGCAACCATAATTCTGCTTCTAACTCCCGGGACAACAAAATAAAAGTAATTTTGGGAGCTTAATGTATCAGCTTTAATATAAATTAATATTTTCTTTTTTAACATTTCATCAAAATTGACGATTAGAGCGTAGTCGGATACCTTTTAATACGCTGATATTACATCCAAATTTGAATACTCTAATACTGATTTCCATTCATTAATACATTTTGTTTTTAAAAAATGTTGTTCAGTAGCACGTTCTTAATGAAAATTCAGAATACGCCTACACTTAGACCCCATTATAAACACAAATGTGCATTCTTCTAGGTGTTTCGCAACACGCTAAACTAAATTGACAGAAGCAATTTTTGTGCGATGACTTTCTAATAGTTAAACAATTATGTGGTTTCATGATTTAACATAGCGTCGACAATGCACACTTTACGTTATTTATGCTTATTATAGCAACGCCATTAAAATTTCGTATAGTTGTATTTCTTTCGTGCAATTTTAAATAATTTTAAATAAACCTGTCACACAAAAGTTAACTACATAGATATAAACTGTTATGTATAACTTAAACAATATTTTAAATAAATAAAACCGTTTCTGAGTCTAACGTGTAAACATTTATACATATATATATATATATATATTTAAAAATTTTTGGTGCTGCTGATTGCAACCAAAACGGGAGGCACACATTTACATGTTATAGCAGTCCTATATACAAAATTTCAATGTTCTGAGGGTATTCTTATTTGAGTTATGCGAGTTCATACATACATACACGTACATACGTACGCACAGACGCTGCCATCGTTATTCTGTCCTTACGTACGGATGTCACGCAAAAACATCGTTAAACTGAATTCGATACCGGTCAGGATATTTACGTTGAAATATGATACCTGAAATTTTTCGCGATTATAATACTTCCTTTTTACACTGTACAGGGAAGTAAAAAACATTATATATCATTAAATTAAAAGCAATGATTTTTAAAGTTTTAACAGATTTTAGTTACAGGAAAATAACAATCTGAAAAAAAAAAATCTTAAATAAATTAAGAGTACTTTACAATTTTTTTTTCTTTCAAACCTTAAATTGTAGCATCTCTGTTTAGATTGACTTCATCATTAACATAGTAGATATGATTAACTGAGATATGTGTTAAATGTTTCAATATAAGCCTTCAATTTTTAAAAGACTAAATATCTATTCGAATTTATTCCATCATATAAAGTAGATAATAATCAGGTTTATACTCCATAGATGTTCTATATGTTTAGCAATTATGAAGGAAATATACTTTAGTTATTAAATATTGCACAGTAGTATTGATTTTTAATGAGTTTCAGCATTCAATGAGCTAAGAACTCAAGAATTTAACGAACCAAGCACTCAACCACGAATTTATTCCTACGTCCCAACTAGATAGTTCCCATCAAATGGAGTGAATGACACAACCTTGCAGACTTTCTAGTGTCCCGGCTGGGCATTCTCATTACCATGCATTTAAAGCGACTCTCGAGTCCTCCAGATCTTCAGCAATAATTACCATTAGAATGCTATTAGGCGTTGTAACGCCGTGCGATGTTGAAGTGAATAATGGTTCTCCAGGCCACGCGGACCTGTCAGTGTCCAGCCCCTGCCATGTCCATACAGGGAGAACACGATGATCGAATTTTAGTTCCGTAAAATTTTGTTAAGCATATTGAAGAGAGCCGAAGATGAGAATTCTGTTGCCTAACACAGTGCACAGTCTATTTCCCTTCTATTTGATTTCCGAAAACTTCCACTGCAGAAGTTTAAATTGAACATATCAAAATATGGTTTGCCTTAAATCATTGGAAATAATTGCATTATTGCGTAGGGACATACGGAATGTACTATCAATGCATTAAATGCAAAAAAAATTGAAATATCTCTTTATTATATAAATTTTTCTCTTAGTCGTTGACATAGCACGAAGTAATTAACAATTTATTTTTAACAAATAAGGGTAATAAAATAAGGGTAGAAAAACGGAATAATCAGTTCCATTAAATTTACTCATATTTAAAAAATACGAAAAATATCCGAACAGTTTTAATGTTTAACGGTCGCCCAGAAGGGTTTATTAAGGTTTTTTACCCTCTCGCTGAGCTAGCAGTCTACCAGTCTGCTGATAAACTCACTTGTACTAACCCATTTTTTTTTGTCTTTTCAGCTTTATTATTTAACATTTTACGCCAACACACTACGCTCATACGCAGTTTTCGCCATATACAATTCAAGAATAAAATCACAGAACTTTTTAAAAGCATTACAGCAGCATATGTTTAGAATTTCCGATGCAATATTAAATGTTGCCAATTTTTTGAATTTTTATCCCAAAGGACTAATAGCCTCAAAACGCATTTTGCGTCTTTTTACTTTCTGCGTTGATTCACTTTCAAACCTTTGCCACCAAATATTATCGCCATGTTCTATATTTAAAGAAACTGAATAATGAAGAATCTGCATGAATGCATGAATGTTTCTCGCATTGTGAAAAAAAAACGTGAATTGAGATATCAAATTTTGAATAACGTAGTCTTCTAACCGAACAGGGGCGCTTGGAAGCTCGAATTCTAATTTCGAATTTATTATCTGTTTCAAATTTTGTAAAACTTTAGAGAATTTTTCATTAACAAACTCAACCATTTCAAAGCTAGCAATTGCAACTCTGTACGAAAAAAAAACATTTTTATCTCCAGCGCGCGAGACTGTGCATAGGAAATTCTAAAGATAAGCTGTTTTATTGTTTTTAAATATTTTGTGATATTGCTTTTGAATTGAATTTTATGTGGTTTAAGTGCTAAAACATGATATGCAATAAATAAAGGTTACGCACAAAACATTCAAAAGACGCCCTTTTAAGCGTAATTAAAATCTGAAAACTTTCAGAATTTTTTTTTTCGTATTTTATTTCAATCATTTCTCAGTTCATCATATTAGTGTCTAATTTTAATAATAATATTATTCACAAAACAGTTTTTTTGTTTTTTTATTAATAACGTCTTGACGCTTACGACACACAAAATTCGATTCAACACCAAAATCACAAAATAATGAAACACAGGATATCTTAAGAGGGTAGACAGTCTCGCGCGCTGGAGATAAAAAGGTTTTGTTTTGTACAGTGCTACTACTGCTCGCTTTAACCCTCTAACCGGTAAGGCAGTATATATACACGGTCCAGCATATTTTTTGTGATATCAACCTATATATACGTGCATATTAAAATATGTCAAAGAAACTAAGGCAATATAAGTATATAAATACCAGGTACATAAATCGAGCTATAAAATACCAGGATAAAGTAATCGAGGTATAAAATACCAAGATAAAGTAATCGAGGTATAAAATACCAGGTAAAAGTACATAAATCGAGGTATAAAATACCAGCATAATTTTTACATTAAAATCAAGAAAATAATTTTTTCTCATAGTAGTTTTGGGAAATCTGTGCTTTCTTAGAGAAAAACTTGGCCGGTCAGAGGGCTTTAAAATGCCTGAGTTTGCTAATCAAAAATTCGTTAAAGCTTTAGAAGACATGAAACAGAAAGTAAAATAAACTGTAAATTCAAAATTTGGGTTTTTAGGTGCCCATGTTCCGGTGGATGACTAGGTTATTCAGAACATGACGGCTCTATGTGCCGTTGCTTTGCAAAATGCGAAAAACATACATACATTCATGCAGATTCTTCACAATTTAATTTATTTAAACATGGTATAAGACTAAAATATATGGTAATAACACTGTGGCAAGTGATACGCCACTTTTAGTGATTTAACACAAAATACCGCTTTGAGACTAATATCTCATCGTGACTAACGTCCCTTTCAGAATAATAAAATGCAGTCGAAATTGAAATTCGGTTTTCTAGGTGCTCATGTTCGGCTGGAGGATTACTTTATTCAAAAGTTGATGGCTCTGGGTACTATCGTTTTTTTCCAGTGATAGAAACATACCTACATTCACTGGGATTCTTCATTATTTAATCTCTTCAAGTATAGGACAGAGCGATACTATTTGGTGACAGCAATCTGAAAACTGATACAACGCATTTAACTTGTTTCGTCGAAAAATGCCGATTCGCGACGAATTCCCCATTCAGGACTAACGTCCCTTTTTTGGTTAAAAATAGAAACAATGAAACTGTTAATTCATAATGAAAGTAATTAAAAGTAAATTAATAAGCCCAAGACTTGCGCTAAAGATGAAACAAGATGAAACACTCTCTCTTATTTTAGTTGCTGTTAATTGATGGTAGATTGGTTTATCCCCTTGATAAGTCGATTAATCTGCTATCAATAACAATAACTGTTTTTTTAATACTTAAATAAGTTTTACTTTTATTTTGGCATTTTTGCGATTTAAGTTTTTCCTTAACTGTGTTTAAAGCAAGGAGGAATGAAAATTCTATTAAATTTTTAAATTCTGAAAAATACCTTTTCAATGATGTTTTTTAATTGAATTTCCGTTGCTTCTTGGAGATGTTATATGGAGAGTTTTCTTATTATAATGTTTAGTGAATTATATCTATATATATGTTTGTATATATATGTTTGTGTGTATGAGAGGTATCATACTTTAACAGTAGCCCGAAAGGTTTTGTTAAAGTTTTTCGCTCTTGCTGATCTCGCAGTCTACTGCTGTGTTCTTGAAATCACTCTTCCTAACACACATTTTTAGCTTTATTATTAAGCATCGCGTTCTTCCGCGACATACAATTCAACAACAAAATCGCAAATTTTTTAAAACTGGATATTACCATATGCTTATCATTTCCGATGAAGTATTAAATGTTGGTATATAGTTTTATAAATTTTTTCATTCTTTTCTCAGTTCATTATATCAATATTTAATTCCCTTACTGCGATGGGTAACAATGTTTTCCTCTTTTTATTACACTGACTACCAATAAGTATTTGGACACCTATGCAAATGACGATATCTGCGGTCCTAAGGTACGTCACGGACTCCGCCGGTATATATCGTGTAGGAAACAGCAGCGGCTTTAGTCGCATGCAAGATGCTTCGCAGTTCGGAGCTCTCTGATTTCGAGAAAGGTATAATTATCGGGTATCACAAATGTGGCCGAACCTTAAGGGACATATCTGGCGATCTGAAGTACCCAAAATCGACAGTGACCTATGTGATTAGAAAGTTGAAGGTGAGCGGTGATTGTCGGAATGTGCCCCGAGTCGGCAGACCAACGAAACTGGGAGATAGAGACCGACGAGTGCTGTCCAGAGAAATTCGGAAGAACCGCACCCAACCGATGGCCGTCATCCGCAAGGAGTTTCAACCGGCATCCGGGAGTGTTGTTTCAATGACTACCATCCGTAAGGAAGCACATCTGCTTGTTTTTCATGGTCGTGCTACTGCCCACAAGCCTTTGATTACAAAGTCTATAAGGTATATCTCCCACATTCTTAGCGTGCCTTCGTGGTGTAATGATCAGCACACTGAGCCGGTATTTCAGAGGTCCGTGGTTCGATCCCCGGCGAAGGCATTGCATATTTTTCATGTCTCCTGCTACTAAATAACCTAATGTCTCTACACTGGCGCCCGAACTAAAAGGGGTGTGGATGATGACTCTCCACACCCAGGATTTGGCGACTAGGTCCCCTAAAACCCTAGTCGCCCTTTAAAAAGGGGAGTATATAAGGTATATCTCCCACATTCTTAGCGTGCCTTCGTGGTGTAATGGTCAGCACACTGAGCCGATATTTCAGAGGTCCGTGGTTCGATCCCCGGCGAAGGCATTGCATATTTTTCATGTCTCCTGCTTCCAAAAATTCCTAATGTCTCTACAACTGGCGCCCGAACTAAAAAGTTGGTGGATGATGATTCTCCACCACCGCGATTTGGCGTCTGGGTCCCCAAAACCCCAGTCGCCCTTTAAAAGGGGGAGTATATAAGGTATTCCTCCCGCCTTCTTCGCATGCCTTCGTGGTGTAGTGGTCTGCATGCTCGACGCGTAACCGAGAGGTCCGTGGTTCGATTCCCGGCGAAGGCGTTGCTTATTTTTCACCTATCCTGCTTCGTATTAACCTAATGTCTCTACAAGTCCAACCGCGCTGCTCGGTTAGTGTGGTGCAAAGCGCATCGAAATCGAACCGCAGATCAGTGGAAATGGGTTCTTTGGAATGACGAATCAAGGTTCACCCTTTACCGTTCGGATGGCAGGGTCTGGGTCTGGCGTCTACCTTGAGAACGTCCCCTGCCAGAATGCATTGTGCCAACAGTCAAGTTCGGCGGAGGTGGAATTATGGTCTGGTGGTGTTTCTCTTGGTATGGGCTGGGACCCTTGGTCCCAATTCATGGTAAGTCAACTCAACTCCGATGCCTACTGCACTATTTTGGATGACAATGTGCTTCCTACGTTGTGGCAGTTTTACGGGTTGGACCCCTGTTACTTTCAGGACGACAATGCCAGTTGTCATGTTTCGACGTTAACCAAGGCTTGGTATGGTGCCAATGGAGTTCATCGAATGGACTGGCCTGCCCAGAGTGTAGACCTGAACCCTATCGAAAACCTCTGGGACAAGTTGCATTGCCGAATTCAGGGGTGCACTACCCGTGCAAGATCGGTGAAGGAACTTCTATGTCTTCTCCAAGCCGAGTGGAAGAAAATGCCACTAGCTGTCATACAAACTCTTGTGGAAAGTATGCCCCGGAGGGTCCACGCTGTAATTACCTCTCGTGGAGGCTCTACCAACTATTGATTTTGAATAAAGTTAGTTTTTCTTTTCTATCACAGGTGTCCAAATACTTATTGGTAGTCAATGTAATAATATTTTGTGTATTAATTTCACATATTAAATACCGCTTCCTTCACAGTTATGGTACATAAAGTTCAACAAAAAATTCGCAAAATATTTTAAAACAGCATATCTTTAGAATTCCTGTAGATTGTTAGAGGTTAATATTCGCTATATTATTTTTTTTAAAAACTAGCCGTTTACGTAGCCAGCCACCTGAAATAGTTATCATAAAAAAGATAAATTAATGATTTTAATGAGCCCAACTTCTGCTATTTAATAAAAATATTAATGTTTTACTAAGACTTCGCACGATTGTCATACAAGTTTATTTAAAGCAAAGCATTAAAAAGTGGAAATATTATTCCTAACAGCAGTGTTTACTGTTTATTACTCAATAACTTTCAGTTTAAGTTCAAATGTCTTAGGCTTTTCTGAATGGCAACGCGCGGACACATGGAAGATAATAGTATTTTGTTACCAGCCTCGGCAGCACATTGTTTTCATACAACTGAAATTGATAATGGAAATGGAAGATAATTATCCTACATTCTTTCCTTAAGGCAAACAGTCTCGCGAGCTGGAAATAAAAAAAATATTTTATTTCGAATGCTGTTGCCACCGTTCGCTTTAAAATCGTTGAGATGGTTAATCAGAAATTCATTTTAGTTTCACAAAATATGAAATGACTAATCAAACAATTTCGATATTCTAAATTCGGACTTCTATGTGCACATGTTCGAATGGAGGAATACGCAATTCAAAATTTGAGGGCTGTAGATACCATCATTTTTTCACAACGTGAGGAACGTCATCAGTTAAGCAAATATACATTAAAACTGAAGTTAGAGCTTTTGCATTATCGAATTATTTGTAGGCACTATCCAAAGCATAAAACACAAAACTGAAGAATCTCAAACATAGTTATGATGCTGTGACGTAAAGGGAAAATTGATATTCTTGGACAATAAAACAACTCTAAATTTTTTGACGGCAATACGTGCAATTATATGGCTGAACTGAAATAGAGAGGCAGACTTGTCAGTATGCAGCCGAGATGGGTAGAATAATGTTATGAGCATATTTCAGATAAAATACTACGTTTTCCATTTCCGTAATGAATCAACATTAGAAATCGTATATTACCGGTTTATATCCTACGAAAATATAATTTCATTTAGAAAACTCATCAAAATTACTTAGTTGCATTGATTAATTTACAGTAGATAATAGCCTATATTGATTCAATAAAACAGTGATTACAAAGTTAAACAATGCTTAGGATGAAAATCAGAAAGATAACACTTTATTCCGACTGAAAAAGTGTTTTAATCCTCTTTCATAGCAATAATAGATAATATTCTTCTATAAAGAAGTTGAATATAACAATATGTGGTACCAGTAATAAACAAACGCTAATGTAGAATATATTTTTTATATACTGCGTATGTCAAATATATTTTTTATATTCAGCACATAAAATAAATATACGTTCAAGTGCGTTTTCAATTTTTTCACAGTCAAAATGATTTTAAATGATGTACAGAAGTTTTCAAATGATGATTACTGTTTTATGAAATGCTAGCAGGTAGTTACACTTTCGCAGGCATTACATAGTAATTAAATGAAGAATGGAAAAATATCAGATTATCGTAAAATCTATTAATTTTAAATATCTAAATGCAAGTAAATTCTTAATTAATTAGTTTATTTCCTTAATTTTTGAAATATAATTGAAAGGTAATTTTTGAAGTTTCTCTTAGCAATTAAATTCTTAATAAATATTGGCATTTTCTTAATTAATGACTCTGGTATTTATATTGTTTACGATAGCTGCTCTTCCTAGCTTTGTAATTTCACTTAGGTATTATTGATTTTGAATGTTTTTAATTGGTAATTTGATTTTCTGTCAGCCTACCAGTAACGGCGTGGATAAGACCGATGAACACATATGCTCAGTCGACAGATGGGTTGGTTACTTGGGTATTTTCGTGGTTTTCCGAAGGTAAAAAGTAAATAAGAGCCAAATTTCCTTAGAAATTTCTCCGAGAAGTTAATTGTACCCTTACACAGTAGCATTCATGTGCTTTGCCAAAATTCACTAGTACAAAAGTAATCTGTTTGTGTTTATATATCTTTGAGCCAATAGCACTATGCTAATTAGAAGGAAACTTCTTTCACGATACTTTTTCCCTGTAACACGTTACAAATTTTAAGTTAAACATAATTCATAACGTGACCATAAATGTAATTCATGAGTACTCATGAAAATTCATTATTATCAAATAAAATCATAATTACACAATTCATAATATATATGTTGTTTCCAAAAATTCATAGCTTCTCTTTGTTAATATTTGTTTTCATAATTGTGTAGTTTATGCTGTGGTATTTTTTAAAACTTTTTACTATGCTGCTGAAATGTTATGCCTTTATTTTTTAAAATGTTCAATTTGTAACTACTTTCTTTCTTCTAAATTAAAAAATTAAAAAATAATAAAAAATGATCAAGGAGAAATTAAAAATGACAATTTTTCAATCAGAGATTTACTTCTTTATCAGACATTTGCAGTACTTTACGAGGCACAGCAAATACATTTGAAATTTAAGCAGTTATTCATTAGCATATGTGAGTAAAATATATTGCTATTACTTCTTGTTTACGAGGAATGTTTCGCTTGATCGATAAGACAACTCGTATGCTCAATGGACGAGATTCTTAATGCTTTTACATATCTCGTTGTATACATTTTCATGTACCTTTACTGCTTTCCATTGTACGTATTATGAAATCTTTTATATCTCTTTAGTTCAATTCATTCATAAAATTCATTATGTATTCGTAATTGTAACCGAAACTCTTAAAAATTTATTCTTAAAAAGATATATTTCCAAAAGACCTTTTAGTTTCGTCAAATTGCTCTGTGAATGGCAAGAAAATAATAAACCTAAATTTAAATTCCTAGTTCAAAACTTACGAATCTATTTAAACTACTGTTTCTGTTTATTTTTAATTTTATAGTGATATTCTTAAGAAATAATTTGCATATTATAAATGTTTACTAATAACAACACAGCAATATTACTTGCAGGAATATTTTAAGGAACGATTAAACATCAGTCCTTTGTTTACTTGTCAATGATCCCTGTTGGGAACATTTAAAAAAATATCAGAAATAATTCAAATTCTATGTAGTTTCAAATTTATTTTCAATTAAATCCTGACTGCAACTACTTTAATACATGTTTCTGGCAAACTGTTTAATCTATATTATTAAAATCTGTGCGCGTCTGTTTGCTTGTCTGTAATATCATCTCCTCCGAAAGGGCAGGCAGTTGAGTTTCGAGAGAGGTACTCTCGGATTCCAAAAATTCGTGGAACGCCATTTCGACCATTCTCATCTTTATCACTCATCTTCATTTTTTCGACCATTCTCATGATTTCGACCATTCATCACCATTCTCGACCACTTTTATCAGCCTATGATTTTGAAATTGTATTGCACTTTCTCGGCATGAGAACACTGTTAGAAAGCACTGCAAAGCCTGTGGACTAATGGCTTAGGCGCTAACGCCTGACATTTGTAAAATAAATAAATAAAAACAAATTAATCAGCCGAGATAGTAATCGAAAACTCTGAAAAGCTATATTGGCAATAAAAACTTATTTTCTAATTGGTGTTTTGGGTTGCGCGAGATATTCATTATTCATGGCTGCGGATTGTGGCGAGATATTAAAAACATTGGAAACGCTAATTTGGCATCAAAAGTATTATTTACTTGAAATGCCCGATCATCTGGAGGGATTACCCGTTAGTATGTCATTATTTTCTGCTTACTGCAGAATCACTTATGATTTGATATAACCAATTTTTGATATGAAACCACAGATAAATTAAAGAACTGAAATCAAACTACTTGATAATTATATAATGATATTGTAAAAATCACGTTTATGAATATTCAATACTTATAAATCCAATTAAAAAAATGTAATTTTCAGATAAACTGGTACCTTTTTTTTAAAAAAAAATAGAAATAAGCCTCGAATGGATGTACAGAATTCGCCTTTCTAACAGTCATATTTTTCATAACCCTGACTGGAAGTAGAACTGAAAATTCAAAATGATAATGATTAAACTTGCACTCTAAAAACTTTCAGCATTAGTGCTTCAAAAAATAAAAAAGGAAGAAACTAGTAAAGAAATAGATAATTAAATGGTAAAACAAAAAAAAATAATTAAAAAAAGTTATAGATATCTCATTCTAACACGTAGACAACAGTTTAATAAAACAATTTTATATTAAGCAGTTCTGATAGACCTATTAAGCTCAGTAATGAGTTACCCAGAAATTAAAGACATAGAACAAAAAGATTATGTTCTAAATGAGTTTATCAAAATGAAAAACATAACTTTAAATGTAACCGAATTTCACGGTAAACCGTAATGTGAGAAGAAGGTGGAAGGAAGGTGGTAAGAAAAATTAATAATGCATTTATACAATACGAACTCCTCAAAATGGTTATTATAACAATAGCTATATTTAGAGTTGGAAGTATCGAGAATTGGGAAAGCATGATATCATAAGTTATCTAAGAGTTTAATGATGTTACCAGATTGAAGTTAATGGAATATTTTATGTGACTAGAAATGCTTTATTCTAAAAAAATCTTTTATTTACAAAACAAAATGAAGAAAGAAGTAAAAAAAAATCTCATAAATACGTCAAAGAGAAAAATGAACTTATATTTGTAATTCAAAAGTCAAGAATTTTCCGTGATGAGGCGAGACACTTTGAACTTGTTGCCATGATTTTACAAAAATTAAAACAATGTCAATACTACTCAACAAAATATTTTAAATAAGTAAAATCATATCACAAAATTGCTTTCTCTTCCTTAGATCGAAATGCATTGATCTTTTTCATTTGAAAGCATTTGAAGCAAAATGAGCGAGTTTTGCCATAATTTACATTTACGCTGTCGTGTACAGTTTATGTCCATCAAATGCATGTACTTGACAGATTCAAGAAAATGGAATTGTTGAATTAAATGTCATTGAGTAAATCTTGAGTTTTTGTAAATTCTCAAAGAAAGGAAGGGAGCAAAGTGTAAATAAAACATTTAACAAAGCTATATGAATGCATCAAAGAGTAATAAAAGACGTATAAAATAAAATCCGATAGACAGTTATTCTGTGTAAATACAGCCAATTCAAATCGTTTTAATTTACTGTCAGGAATGTTAATTTTTATAAAACAATGCAAACAATATTTCTTATACATTTAAATATTAAAATTAAATGAATGGGATTCTTAAAGATTTAGAATTTTTAAAAAAAACATAAATCACATTCGCCGTCCAACCGACATAGTGTTTAACAATGCCAATTGCCGTACTGAAGAGCCCGGGTTCGAATACTTAAGAAGGCGTGGATTTTGTAAATTTTTTATAGTGTGTGTGCGGCATGGGGTACTCTAAATATGCGGCGAGTCAAAATTCCTACTGATAGCTTAGTGGTAGGGGAAGAGGAATGGGAGACCCTCGGATCCGTACTCCGGGATGCTCTCCATCTAAATTTAGGGGGCTGATCTGAGCAAAGTTATAATGTCACCTGTATGGTGCTCAAGGCTCTTGCCAACGAAATGAGCAAACTTGCACTCCTTGCCACAATGAATTTCGTGAGCTTGTTCTAACGTTACCGTCAGACAAGTAAGATAAATTACAACAATAACAAATCCCATTCTTTCATATGTAAATATTCATTTGGAAATGCATTCATGAAAACATTTCATTTCTGATAACGAAAACAGGATGGTAATCTCCTTTTCAGAAAGGAATGTTCAATAATGTATAGATAGCGTTCAATAGCGCTTTGCATTATGACCTACTACACTAATATACAATTTTTTTTCTCTATTAGCCCAAGAATTCCTTTTGCTGAATACATGTCTTTTAATTGGAAATTTGTTTTTAACAAATGATTGTTGTAATACTTCAATATATAATTTAAATAGAAAAATTATCATTTATTTAACACACTAAAGAATTTAAAAATTGTAATTTTAAACAACAGTACTAATATATTTGAAAGCTTTTGTCGCCTGAACTATTTTTACCCCAAATGTTTGAATTATACTACTGAAAAGAGAACTATGGAGAAAGAAACTCTTTTAATGTAAAGAGGAAACATATTTAATCAAAACCCACAAAACTAAATCAAGAGGAAGCATCATAGGATTATATACATTTCCAAAGTTCGCATTGAAGAAACCAGCTCTGAAAATTTCAGAAAATTAATCACTAGTATCAATATTTAGAGTTGCAAGTGAATTCTCCGAACTTAGTTTTATCGGCATTTTAGCTTTACGCATTCTGTAAAAGTATGAGTTTACAGTGATCCTTAAGCAAATTCTCAATGTTCACCAACTGATGAGTATTATAAATACAGGTGTATATTTTAGCAAATCTCAAAATGCTCTAGCGATTTTTCTCTTCCAACAATTCTAACCAAATCGCGAATGAATACAATTTTTGCAAGACTACTAATGATTTTAAAATTTTAACATGCTTCATCCATGTTATAGACTTGTTTAAAAGGAAGTCTTTGGCTCGGCATAACATAGCATTTCTAGACAAGTCACGTATATCCTTTTACCCACTAGATGTAGAAATCACATACACAATGGATTACAAGGTGAATTAATTTTGAAAGTCGACACAATCTGACTAAAGCTATTCTCTGTTGTTTACTTTTATGTGCAACTGCACTCTGGTTTACGTAAAATTGGTACTACTCCAAGTTGATTTATGACCTTTTAAACAAGATGCTCTTTTAAGCGCGTGTCTTCTAAACTGTTATAAATGCTTCGACTATTCAGGAAAACTTAAGAGACATATGCATAAAAGAGGGTCAGGAGATTTAGGAGACAAATGTATTCTTCTCTCTTGTTCTTCCATGATTCATGTGAAACGAATGTATCATGAAGAACCTAAATTTAATACAGAATGCAGGCTTGTTTGCACGAAGAGCATATCTTTTTATTTTGTTTTATTAAATCTTAGTAAGCCGCCTAAACAGGATAGTGGTTAGTGATTCTGACTGCTGTACCTAAGGGCCCTGGTTCGAAACCTGGACAAGGCATCGATATTTATAAACGTATAACAAGGCATCGGTATTTGTAAACGTACGTCTGTGCGGTATTAGGGGTGTTCAAAATATGTCGCGAGCGGAAAGTCCTCTTGAGTGGTTGTGGTGGGAAACCCTCAGATCTGTCCATCGGGGACACTTTTCTTTGAAACTGGGAGCAGAACTGAGCAAAGTCTTACTGTCACCTGTATGGTGACCAAGGCTGTTGTCCACGACAAGCGCAATCTCGCTTCCGTGCCACGATGAAGTTCGTTAGCTAGTTCTGATGTCTGACAAGTGAGATTAGTCGTAACAACAACAAGTCTTAGAAAAGACTTCTGGTTTTTCTTCCAGTTGTTCTCAATAATTATTCTTAAATTTTTTTTCATTACGTATGTGTTTTACAGATTCCGCATTATCAGTCAATTATTTTGAAACTTTAAATTATACCTTTGTATTCGCTATGCTCAATTTTCACTCCTTCATCTGTTCACATAAATAATAATAATTTAAAAAATAGCGTGCGCTAAGGAAATGCATAAATGGCAATTGACCGGGGCATATTTTTTAAATGCTGTTTCCCTAAGAAACCATTAGAAGAAAATAATTATAGTTCCGACTTTCCAGACAGATATTAAAGTTAACAATAAGAATTCCAATCCAGAATACAAGGTTCAAGGATTGTAGTAATGAAATAGTCTTTGCTTATTAGTAAACACAAGTATATATCTAAATATTTTAAGGATAATAAACTGGCATAGTTGTAGTAAATTAGTTTGTATCATCAATTTATTTCTCATCTTTCCTTTTAAATATTTCTTTTTTTTCTAGAGTTCTTCACTTTTACTTTAAGTAAATTATTTTTCCTGTGCTTACTCATAATTATTATCTTAATGGAAATACTGAATTTAAAAATTTATTTTGCTTCCAGCACTAACTACTAAAATGTTCGAATATTTTAAATAAACATTGGCATGTTGCATTATGTGCATTACCATACTTCATGGAAAATACCAATATCTATTGAACAGACTAATAAGTCTGGCGATAATGATTAAACATAGTAATAAATTTGGAATAATACAATAGTATAGCTTATATTACAATTTAACAAGCTTTATAAATTAAACTGACCTCTTTCTTCCTACTACTCCTTCATGGATTCCTGTTCAAGCGTCTCCAAATTATAAGGCTATATACATTGGATATGACCGCTGACTATTGGTAACTGGAGCAGCTTTAAGCATCGGCCAACAGCTGACAGCAATTTCGGTTTCGTTAGCTCCCCATGTGTAACGTGAATACGAGCCAGTTTCTCTTAGTAAACGAAGGTATCCCTTTCCTTGAGGCATCCGACTACGTTCTAATCGTCAATTTTGATCAAATGTTTTTTTTTTTAAATTATAACCCTGTTTGAAACCTTATACATTAAGCTTCCCAAAACTACTTTTACTTTATCTCTCCGATCTTTATTATTACCGGTTTCTTGTAGAATTATGGCTGTTCTTATTCTGCTTGAAAAAAAACCGGAAATTTCTGGTTAAAAAACCAGAAGATTATCTCTAAAGTTACAAATAGTACTCTAAATAACATTAATATGTTCATTTGGATACTTTTGGTGATGTTCAAAAGATAATTTTAAACATTTCTACTTGTTATTAAGTACCTGGAAGCAAGGTAAATTTTGCAATTTAATTTTCATACTCGGCAACATTTTCTTTTCCTTCTTTTTTTGTTTGCATTACATTGTACCTATTTTTTGAAAATTTGATTTTTTTTCAACTTTTCTCTTACGAAAAATACGTTAATCTTAAATATTACTGTAGTAACGTTATGAAATTTTCCAGAAATATTCTATAAAATATTGTAAATTGATTGGACCAAAAATTCAGGGTTATGCACATATGTAACATTTTTTCAGACAATTTTGCAAATAAAAAGAGAGCTATTTCTCGAAAGAAATCTAGTATGTAGTGTATATACTAAAACAGGTATATTTAATAGACATTTTATTTTATCACTTAGGGTTTAGTCTATTTAATTCTTTATACCATAATAAATATAAGTGATGAAAATAAGTATAAAAATAAAAGTAAAATATTGGTAAAAAAACTTTTGTGGGAACATATCTAGTAATCTTGAAATTTAACAAGTTTTAACTCAAAATGTAAGAAAAAAAACAAAAAAATTATACTTTGATAACATGTTTATGAACTGTTTCTATCATTTTAAATAATATTCTGCTAAATAAAACCAATAATAGATTTATTTATACTATTTTGCAAAATTTGCGTGTCGAACGCAGTCGGATACCTTAAGCAGATACCGCTTGCGCAGTTTCTATTATTAAATAGTACAAATCTTTCTTCTCGTATAAGGAAAATACGAGCCTATTACCCTTAAAAAGGTGCTCCACAAAAGTGTCGCTATTTTTAGTCTCATAAGCCTTGCGTTTCTTTTCGTATGGCAATTAATACTTCGATTTATTTGTTTTAATAAATTTAATGAGATAAACTAAACTCAATACTGTTTTGACTTTAGAGTCGAAATTTTTAGAACGCTGTACTTGAAAATTTCGTAACCGTATGTTTCAAATGAGTAGTTCTTTTCTTTCAGTCTTTTATTTCAATGCATCGTTTTTCTTCCTTATTGGACTAATAAGCCAATACCCTTTCTTAAGAAAAACTCAGAAAAAGATAATTAGGATATTTTTATTATGTTCTTCCTTATTGGTAAGTAATTCTTATCTTTTACTCTGGAATGTTTTCCTAGAATCCATCGCAAAGAAAACAGTTTTTAAATAGAAAGTTTTAAAACTAAAATTCTAATGAGATATTTTTTAAACTTTAATTGTAAGGTTACTTTGAAATTTATTTCTTTTTAAAAATTTAATAAGTGCAATTATCAAAATTGGTACAAATTGGCCATATTTGAATTTAAATTTCCTTTTCCAAATAATCTATTCTCTAAATTATTTAAATGCACAAATAAGTTATCTTTCTCTGAGTAAACAAAATATACTTGATTTTTACATCTCTGCAATACAGTAGAAAAAGATTCAAACTCATCCATTTCTGTCCATTTTTGTATATAACTGATCATAAATACAAACTTTACTTTCATCCTTCCTCTTCGTGCAGCCTTACATATTTTTCTGCAGATAAAGTCATTTCGTCGTTATTTTATTCTACGATTCTTGTTTTTCCGTACTACTTATTCTTTTTCAAACGCTAAAGTCAGGCTTTGCTTTTTACTTTACATTTCGTTTTCACCTCTCATAAATTTTCATCGCATTTTCTCATCTTTTATCAGGATATCAATCACGTTGTCATTTCCTCTATATGCTTAACGCCACAGTAAAGAGAAAAAATATTTAAGTTACAGTTTCGAACATCAAGAATACAAATTTACTGAACCGAATATTAGACGGAAGCTATTTCATTCTGTTCCATATCTGAAGGAAAAAGTTGCTTTTACTTCCTGATTCAATATGCGCTGCATGTAGAGAGAATTATTATCCATGAGTCAAAAATTCATATTTTTCTGAATATTTGGATATTTCAGAATTTAGCATTTTTCAAACTTACGCAAATTTAAATTTTATTGTATGTGTACATTAAATACATGCAGTTTGATTCATCGTAATTTATAAGGCATTATGCGCAGCTTTCTTTTTGATTTTTTACCTTTCTGCCCTGAAAATTTATTCATATATGATACTATTGAAGTAACAGACTTTCATTTTGCTAAAAAAAAAGCAAGTTTACACTACAGATTCTATCGTTTTAAATAGTAGAACAACAGTTCTTTTTTAAATTTTGATTTAGAAATATAAATGCTTTAAAAACTATGTTAATTACATGCTAAATTTATGAAACATTAGGAAACTGCTCCAGTTCCTTTCTTTGCATTCAGTAGCTGACATTTAGTGCAATTTAAAACTGATTAAGAAATTACTACCGGAATATATATTTTAGAATGTATTATTATTTGAAAAGAAAACTGGATTATGGTGTAACTCCTCGAAGAACGATTTACATTGAAAAGGTTTAAAAATCTGAGAAACTCCGACCGTTAAAAATGCAGAAAAACATACAAATGTTTCACATTCTTTTTTTAAAACACAATTTCCTGCTATCACTTAAATAAATTAAGAATTTACTTTTGAATGAAATTGAAACTTAAAAAGCATTTAAATTCTAAAGAATGCCATATTTGCTTTTGAACTTCGGCTTTCACCATAAAGAGGTATAGCAAAACTAACAAAATGCTGAAAATGTGCTACTAACTTCTAACGTAATATTTGCCTTTTATTTTGTCTGCAGATTTGAGCGTATAGAAGGAGCAGAACAAGGCATTTTTAAATCTAATAATTATAGTGTATCTGAGGCCTATTTTATTTATGATATTTATGCTAGAATTTAATGCATTTTTAAAATGGTCTTACATTCAGATCAAATTATTTATTATTTGTTATTATTATTTTTAACAGCTAGTTTCATTACGCTAATGAGAAAAACACATTTATAATATTGTTACGAATTTTTCATTTCATTTCATTTCAATTAGTTCAATATTAGCATCGACTTCTTGGAGTCTTTACTAATCTATTAACCTTAGGCTGATTGCCAAAAAGAGATGATGCTCTGTGCATCAACACCCTAATCGGGTGAAACAGGAAGAATTTTATGAATTAGATGATATTATGGCAATTATAATGGCTATTTTGTCAGGATTAAGGCAAATACATGGCAAATTGCAGTAAACTAGGCATAAGAAAGCAAATAATGGCTAAAAGATAGCAATAATTGAAAGCTAAAAGATAAAATTTTATTTGTTAAGTATTAGTATTTGATAAGTATCTGTATTTGTTAAGTATTAGTATTTGATAAGTATTTGTATTTAATAGCATTTGTATTTGATAGTATTTGTACTTAGTATTTGATAGTATTTGAATTGTATTTAGCGTTGGATAGAATTTAATTTGCTGAAAGTAACTTATTGGAATTATTGTTTATTTTTGTTATTATAAAGTACTGTTTATTATAGCACTGATACTTTAGTTGTAAATTTGGCTTCCTGTCCAGGGATTGTACTGCCCGGGACGTGCAGTCCTTGGGAAAGGGGCAATGTTACGAATTTCACATTTATTTGGCTATTTATTTAGAATTGTAATCAGATTTGCTTCATGTTGCCTTAGCAACGCAGACGATTTTCGAAGAGAAAGCTACGTCGAAAAAAAAATAACAATAAAAATAAAAGAGCGCGTGCATTTAATGCTTAATAAATAAATATCTCGTAATTACTGTTGCCATCCAGAAAAATCTAGAAATATCATGATTGTTCTACTGATAATTTAAAAGCCTATAAAAGCCGAGGTGAAACACCTCATCTCAGTTGATAAAAGCCGAGGTGAAACAGCTCATCTCAGTTGGTTGGATTGTTTTCGTGCGGCGGAAAGATTCTATTGCATTCTTCTCTGGTATATAGACTGTGGATACACGATTATTTTTGTGGATTAATGTGTTTTTACC
>KK116380.1:327287-338910 GCA_000611955.2 Stegodyphus mimosarum | reverse complement strand
ATTATAATATTAAAGCTAGTTATTGCCTTTCATTAATCCTTACCCAGGTCACAAGATAAAACATAAAAATGTAGAAATTCATGTAAAATTAAGCACAGAATGCAAAAATTCATGTAAAACTTATTCTTTGCATGTAGTGAGACTTAAAACAATACGAAAAAACTTATCACCTGTGTTGTGGTGCTTTAGTGGCTTATTGGACCTACACGAAGCTAAGACACTAACTGAAACAGACAGAGCCAAACTAACTTTTAAATCTTGCCAACCGTGCCTGCATCAGCCTTTTAGGTTTGTTCTAATCAGCAGGTCTCTCTCTAGGCAAGCAGCAGCGATGACAGAGCGATCTTTTGTTATGAATCATGCTGATTATGATCTTACTTCTCATTTTAATCTATGCCGCTTGACATAAAATCTACTTGCTATTTACTAAACCTCTAGACTGAGCAAATGAAACATTAAAAAGAAATTAAATGAAACATTTAAAAAAAAAATTCAACATAAAGCTAACTGTTAGCAAAACAAATAAAATTTAAATTTATTCCCAAACTTATTAATAATTTTGTTAATTAATTCATGTTTAATAATAATTAATCTTACTTATGGATCTATTTCCTTTTTAGGATGGTATTACAAATGTGAAGTTCAGGCATAGATAGTATTTTTAATTGAATTTATTCAGTTCCTATTTGCTCATAGGTCCTTAATTTTTTTCATTAATGGTCCTTAAAAGTCCTTAAGAGTACTTAATTTCCGTGTGCAGAAATGGGTACGAACCCTGTTTATATCTAATGACAAAACTTTGCTATTTTCTTTCTTGCACTTTTTAAATCTGGCCATTTGCTCATTTGCTTTCCAAAATTTGTTATTTGCTCTGGTATCCACACGTAACATGCCAAACCAGATAAGAATGTATGCTATATTGAACATAATATTCATGCAATGTGTATAAATGTGGTCTAATTTAATTGAAAAATTATGTGGGAATAAGACATAACTAATATCATATTACATGCCACTTTAAATGTCCACCTGTAACACAATAGATGGTGATAAGGTGATACATACACAAACACAAACATACACAAAACTGTTGAGTGGCTGATTTTATATATCAGCTATCAGTTTATCATCGAGTATCATATCTGTTCATGGTGTTCATTCTAGGACTAATATGTAGTAAATTGTAATGATGACTGTAATGGCTAATGTAAACTGTAATGGCTGCCATGAGAGCTAAAAGAACAGAAAAATGCCTGAAGAGTGACCTGTAATTTGAGAAGGCGTATGAGATTCTACCTAGATAATTTTCATTCCTTCCTTATTTGTTTAAATTGGTCTAAAACCAATATGTATGATCTTGCAGTTCTGAAAAAAAAAAAACAATGTTGAGCAAGTTTGAGTTATATTTTACTGTAAAGAGGGTGTTCACATATTTGTGTAATGATTTTGAAGTATCATATTACATCTTAATTTCCATTTTCTTAAAATGAGTTGATTTTATTCCACTCCTCCTTCACAATCTTCTTCAGTCCATCCATCTTTTTGAGATGCCACTTATAAAGAGCTTACTTTAGAAGTCCAAATGCACAGTAATTCATAGAGACACTTCAGGGGATTAGGGTGGGATGCATATAAAGGAAATAGCTTCAATTCTATTTCCATTTCTCATATTTTTCAAAAAATAGAGCACTAGATTCAGTAGATTTAGAGGTATGGCTTGGAGGCTTATCCTGATGGAAATTAACACAGCAAAGATTGTTTGGATGAAGAGACAGAATTTCTTCTTTAAAAATAGGTATTAAAAACATATTTCTGATAGTAATCTGCATTAATATTGGCATTTTTCTTCTATTTTCATTATTTTAACTTTTCCGTTATAAGATAATCCAGTAATAACCACAAAACCTTTAGAAAAACTTTTCTTGTTTTCTCTGAACCAATATATAAAGTCTTTTTCTCATCTTTTTTGGTAGTAAACTGAACTTTTTCTATTGCAGTCAGATAAGTATATCCAAGTCTCATCAGTTGGAACTATATATTTCTATTTTTCACCTGTCAAATAATTTTCGTACAGCAATCTGCACATAGTCTTATGCTGAGAAACATATTTTGACATTAGGCTATGAACATCTTTTTTTTTTTTTTTTTTTTTTTGTTTGTTTGTTTTGATTAGCTTTAAATCAGATTTTGTAATTTTGTTCACATTTCCTACAGAGATATTTAAAGATTTTGCAAAAGCTCTTTGGGGGGTAAGCTGGATTTTTCTTTAAAACATGAGATGCTTTCCATTCCTAGATTTAATATATTAATCCATTTTTAGATTTAATAAGAGCTGAACATACCTTTGTTGAGTATGCATTTTTTGCCTTCTTCCCACTCAGATGTATAGTTTGACATTTCTTTCCTTTCATATTAATTATGTCACTTATTGTATGTGTAGAAATATTAAAACCATTCTTTTCACATTTTTTTTAAATAATTGAATAAGAATATTTCTCTTCACACAGTGCAAAAATATAACTTCCCATCCATTGTTTATTTTTCAGCGACATTTTAAAGAAAAGAATATTTTTAGTGCTGCAGACAATAATTAAACCATATTCCAATTTGATACCAGTCATGTTTGTATTTTAAAATTAATATTTAAATTCATGGAGAAAATCAAAACCAAAGTGTGTAAACACCCTCTGTATTTCTGCATATTTGCACTTGCCTTGTGTTCTGATACATAATTTCTCCTTCCTTTTTGGTTGGCTTGCTATAAACAATGGGCTCAATTGTTACTGGGTTTCATTAAAAGTGTGATGAGGATTATTAGCTTGTATCAGGAATCTGTTGAGACTGATAGATATTCAGCATTCTCTTCAGTAGCTCATTTTTAAATTGTTTATCACTTTTATAATATCTACTAAATCTACTGTTTAATTTTTATTACTAGATTAATAACAAATTCTTTAATTCTCTAGCATGTAATATTTAATGTTCATTTTATAATTTTTCTTTTTTAGCACCACTGTAGACGATGTGGAAATGTTTTCTGCAGTCACTGTTGTGAACAAAAAGTTCTTCTACAGCGAATGTGTTTTGTTGACCCTGTCCGAGTGTGTGCTGAATGCTTGGATCTTACTAAGAAAGAGAATGATTTTTATGACAAACACCTTAAAGTTTTGTTAAGTGGTATGGAATTTTTTAATATTTTACAGTCAGTAGAATTCTTATTTTTATGCAGATTATATAAATTGTGCAATCATGAATTAAATGCTCTTATAAAGTTTTAACTTCAAAATTTGCCCAGTGGTAGATTTTTAAATTTTTATATGTATCGTGAACACATCTGCTTTCCAATGGTCCTCTCAAAATGTTCATGTGAACTTGGCTTGTCTTTATTGCATTTTATAAATTTACCATTACATCTGATACACTTTCTTGTTTTTTGGGAGAAAACAATTATTATTTCACTGTTGGATCAGTTCAGTGCTATTTTTGAATAAACTGAAAAATGCTGTTCATGGTTGTACTATAAAGGGTAGGTCTTTTTTAATACCTCTAAACCTGGGCAGATCTATAAAATAAAAGGCTTGAAAAGCACAAGTTTGTCTATTAATTTTTAAAGGAAAATTCCCAAATAATTGAAAATTTTCATTTATAGTTTACGCTTTACAGTAAGTTTGTTTGTTGCATATTTTTAATATTTTATATGAATACACTTTTATTAGGTCTAAAATATTTATCAATTCTCTCTCTCATTTTTAGGAGCTAACTTTACTTTGGATGAAGCAAATGGTTCAGGATCGCAAATAGCTATTTGGTGCTGCTTGTCAAAAGATCATCAGTAATGTTTTCTTTTTTCCTTAGGAAGGAATAGAATTGTGTTAAGATAAGACTTAAATATGTGCCCTTACAAATTATTAATTCAGAAATTTTATTTCATTATAGAGCAATATTGTTTGATGGTGGAAGCACTTGGCAGCATAGTCCTATAAATCTTACTCAAATTGTATCAATCCATGTGCTAGGATCAAGTGGAAGTCCTGGTATAATCATTTTATTTTCTAAATTTTTTCTAGTAACTTAAAAACTGACATTAAAATTTTCTAAAGTAATTGTACATTGGTTTTTAAACTAATCTTAATGTGCCTAAATTGAAATTCTTCTGTATTAACCAGGTTCGTACAGTACTTTGAGTCCTTAGAAGTCAGTTTTTTGGTCCTTAAATAGTCTGTTTTTTGGTTATTGATTTTGGGTCCTTAATTTCAGCAAAATTGGCAGAAGCTCCTTAATTTTTAATCAGCTAAAATTTTTGTCTGTTTTTGCGACTGCCATTTTGAGTGTGAATGAGCATTTTGGAGGAATATGTTTGATGATTCACTGATAAATATGCTTATCTTTTGAAGGGATTCATGGGTTATAATTTGTCCCTATTTCTAATATAAATGGTGGGATATTCGAGTTTCTCTGAAAGAAGTAAAATGAGCATTTTGAAATCATTTCATTTTTTGCTATTGGAAATGTGAATTCTTTTATTAAGGAGTTCTAAATCTGATGACTTATCAACATTTTGGCTACAGTTTCTGTAGAAAATTTTAAATTCGGAGGTCTGGAAATTTTCTGACGATTCTTTCTTAAAACATTATAGCATTGATAAATTTAATTAAAATCAGGGTTAATATATTATATTTAAGAAATTGCATTAAAATGACATTTTTATTTTTCGCAGCCATATGATAGAATGACATTACTTTCCATTTTGGTGACTTATTATACAATATTTTGAATCTGAAAAGTAAACAGTAATAAATGCAATGAAGCACAATTTACAAAACAATTCTTAAAGAAAGCAAAATAGCTATGCAATTAATTAAAAATGTCTTTTTAATTTTTTCATGTTAGTAAGAGTTTTCCAATGTAATTCAGAGTTGCCAACTCTCCCGATTTCCCGCCGTTCTCCTGCCAACCCGATTTACAATATATTTCTCCTGACTTTATCTTATTCTTAAAATTTTTCACAATTTTTGTGTAGTTTGTCTTAATACTCCATTATTTGTATCTGCAAAAAAGTGATTTGGGGTCTCTGAAAGCACCTGGGTTTTCTCTAGACTGCATAGAAAATCAAGTAGTTTCATCAGAGAGAAATTATGGTGCACTTCTGTTTTGTGAGTGAGAGCACGTCTCCGAAAACTTCATGTTCCATTTCTCCAATGAGCATCGTGCCACTGCGTGTCACCTGGCACATATTAGCCAACGAGCGCAAAGCAAGATCGAGGTTGTTATTTCATTCATCTTGTTGCTAACCTGCGTGAATGTACTTACTTTCGAGAAATAGTTTAAGATATTATGATATTGCATATCAGTTACATCTTTGAAAAAGGTAAAATACTCATGTGCTTTTCAAAAATTGTACACAGATGAGTTTCCTTCCAATATTTCCTCAAGGAAATGTAATGCATTTGCAATGTGTCCATTTATCATTGTGATTTTTCGATTTCACATGGTGGAAGGGCCAATATTCGTACACAAGGACAACATGAGCTTCATTGAAAAATTGTATTTTTCTATGGAAACAAAGGACCAAAAAGTTATTAATGCAGAATGTATTGTTTGTGTTTAAGAATTAGTAACTGAAATTTCAGATATTAATTAGTAACGATTTAAAGTTAATTCATTATTAAAAATATATTTTTATCATTTAAAAGTAAATTTGTCATTGAAAATAAATTTCCCAATTTCTAAAAAAATTCTCCCATCCTAGGTTGGCAATTTTCTCTATAAAATTAATTTTACCTTTTTTTCCTCTGATTCCCTCCCCCAAAGATTTCTTCCTTTTTGCTGTTACAGATTTGGTAGAGATAATTTTTCTTTAGGATTTTAAATATCACAACTTGGAAAGTTTAGAAGGATTTGAGGCAAAATTTATAGACCCATGATTCTGGAAGATTCCAGAAAAATGTGACAAAATGAAAAATGTCTTCATAGTATTAAAACATAATGGACGTATTTTACAGAAAGTTTGTGATGAATTTCTGACTTTTTAAAAGTGCAATGAAAACATAATATTTGAAGGTTTTTACTTCTGATAGTGGAAGTATTTTTCTTAACATGTTTATCTTCCCTTTATTTTCTCTACTTTTTACTAGACACAGGCATGGAAAATAACAAAAATGCTTCTAATCTTATCACATGAAAGGAATTTTTCTATTAATGAAGAAATTGAACACAGATAATTTAAAAGATTCATCTTTTATGACTGAATGCATCATACACAGGGCTGGATTAGGCAATTTTCCACCAGATGTAATCTCTGTGGATCATAATTTCTGCTGGTTTGTTCCTTCTTAAATTCTGCTGCCATTGCCTGTGCTAAATTCTAAAAGTTTTGCCATTTCTAGATTTTGTTGCTCGGTGTGTCACTAAATTCTGAAAGTTCTGTGGTTCTATAAATTCTGAAAGTTCTGTGGCTTTGTAACCGGCCCTTTCCATATATAATTTCATATTTATTCTGGATGTTCATATTACTAATGAAACAAAATTAGCAGCTTTTTCTGTACATTCTAAATGCAAACTGAATACATAAAGAGAAAGTAAAGTATTCTTCAAAGATATGTACAGTTATTAGTATTATGTAAATTAATCGCTTGTTTATAATTTCTGCATTTGCTATAACTTCCCATTTCTATTTCATCACCAAAATGCAAATCAGTTAGATAGTTTTTAAACCGAGGTTTTTGGATTGTGAGGCAGTGTGTGTTTCTGTTATTGGCTTACATGCCATATTTGTTCCTGCTAAGTCTGATAATTTGTAATTATTCATCTTTGTAGTATCACTTCTGACATTTGAATTAGTTATGACAATAGAGTTACTAAGTCAGCTTAATCATCTTTTCCTATACATTCTAAATGCATTTAGGTTTTTAGAATAACAGAAATCTTAAATTAAGTCCCAAAACTCTAAAATCAAGAAGAAACGTTTTGAAGAAAGAAACCAAATACACAAAGAGAAAGGAAATCATTCTTCAAAGATATATATTAAGCAGTTGATTATAATGTTAGCTCTTGCTATAATTTTCCCTTTCTGTTTCCTCACCAGAATGAAATAGCACGAATTTATATTAAATTTAAATTGTGTAGTCTTTGACTACTAGTCCACATTTTTAGTTTGAATTTGACTGTTCCTGTTTAATTTCATCACCATGAGCTGTTGTTTATTTTATTAGCATAAGAACGTGCGTTTATATTTTAAGTTCTTTTTAAATAAGAGGTATATTTAAATCTTTATCTGACTTTGTTGTTACTTTCAGTCATAGCAATAATTTGCTTAATGTTTGTCAGGGGTTTTAGACTATTTAACGTTTACCTAAAGTAAAACTGCATACATACATTGTCGAGAGATTGGCAAGTTAGGAGGTAAAGTATGAGAAATTAGTGGAAACCATGGAGTATAATGAAGGAGATGAAACTGCCTAGTAGAAAAACGGATCCAAAAATGTCACAATCTCTAGATGGCACTGCTGTTGCACTTGTGCGTTCCAAATGTAAACATTTACGCCAGGCGGCCAGACTTTCTAATTACAGAGAAATGTCTATGTTTTTATGTGATGGATTGCGTTGTCATCAACGTTCAAAATAATTTTCTGCATTAGACAGGCGTAGGGTTATTGCCCAGGAGACTTTTGATAAGAAGTTGCTACTGAAGTACAAATTTTGAAGTTTGTCGGATAATATTATGTTCACTAATGATTGTATTTTATCCCTCAAATTATAAAATTAATTTACAGCTTTCATGCTGTAAGGCTTGTAGTATTTTTTATGAATGATTAATTTGAAGCTATTTTTCAGCACCCCCCTTTAGAAAAGTAATCATATTAGTAGTAAATAATACTTATATATGTATATATGTTAAATATATGTTATATATGTTATGTTATATATGTATATATGTTAAATTTAATTAGAATAGGTTCTTGGCATCTCTCATTTTGTAAAATGCTTAGATACACAGCTTGATATAAACTGTGGCGAAATTTTAATGAAACTCGTAGAATTTTTTACTTCAGTCAATAAATTTTGTCATTTTAAAAGAATAACTCATTATGACATTTGTTAAAAATGTCATAATGATTTATTCTTTTTTATGAATCGGATGTCAATTTTGATTTTGATATTTTTATTGTTTTCTGTTAAAAAATTTGATATCTTTGTTATTTGAGAACTGAATTATGTTTTAAATTGATTTGACAAGATTTTAAAATAGAATTCAGATTTGAATTCAATTAATTATTCTGAACACTTGGTTATGTTGAACTGTGTTTATATTATTCATAATTAAATATAAAGAGTAAAAAATATATTGAATTGAATTCAATCTATCTTTAATTTTGTCCTGCTTGAACTAACTTATAATCAATAAATGCAGTATTTTAGCTAAAAAAAATAATCCAGATCTTTTGTATTTTAAAAGTACATGTGCCAAACTCTGCTCCTTCAAAAGATATGTATGCACACATTGAGCTGTTGGCCATGGTTAAATTATATGCTACTTTCATTACCTATAACAGTGTTTTTTTTCCCCCCTTTTTTTTTTTTTTTTTTTTTTAATTAAGTGTAGTTAATAAGTTTTTAAAGTAAATCATTCTATTCCATTCAATAACCTAAAAGATGAATTTCTTATGTTTAGAAAAATTTTAGCGCAGTTATAATGCCATGATATTTTCTCGTTATTAGGTTTCAAATTGGTACATGTAGCTTTTTTGAAAAAAATGTTTTGCATGTTTTATCTTTTACTGGAAAAGATGCCCTATTTTTTATTTTCATGTATTGAACTGATTATTTACCAATAGAGTCTAATTACATTTGTTGCAAAACTACCAGTTTAATATCAGAATACCTAATACCGTATTTAAAAAATATCATTGCTATGTAAAACTTAAGTCCATTTTCTCTTACAGTAATTATTCACTTTTTTTATTCTCAATTTGATATCTCTTTTTCAACGATTAAAGACTCGCAATGAAAGACACAAATTTAATTAAATAACAAAAATTTAATAAAAATGTAACAGTAATTATATAAATAATCCTGAAACAATCTTAACAGTATTGCTTTATATTGTTACACACAGGGGTGAACTGTGGGAGGCTGGAGTGACTCCTTTGTTAAATTTGTGTTCAATTTGCAGGCTATCTGCTGTCCTGCAAATTGTTTTGTGTAAATAAATAAAGCAAACCAAACCCTTTCTTCTTTTTGTTTGTGGCTTAGGAAGTATTGCTGCTCAATGTGTACATGTCTATATATAATACTTTGAACTCATACGAAAAACTTTAAAAAAAAAAAACTCATTTAATTACAATTTGCTCTGAATTGAAATGTTGGGAAGAAAAGTGGAAGTTGCAATTAAATTTCTAAATTTTTGTTTTTTACATTTAAATCGGTACTTCTCAGCTCATTGTTTTTATTTAATGTCATAATTAGAAGATTAAATAGCAAACATTAATGAAATAAATCATTTTGAATCATTCATTATCTTCCAAATCAGCAAGAATTAAATAGTAGAGATATATATGTTGAAATATTAATAATCAACCATGTACTTGGATCAAGATGGCAGCATGCAATTTGAAATCTTATAAGAACTCTTTAGCTTTATGCAAGCATTTTATGTCAAATGATAGTATATAAGAACTTTTAAAACAAACTCCTGCATTTAGAATTTTTAAAAGATCTAGTATTGATGATCCGATATACTGAAAAGTTTATCTTATCTAATATATTAAGATTTTTTTTTCTTTTTAAAAACATTTAACAGTTTCTTTTTTAATTCAAAATGTTTACTTATTCATGCATAGCTATTTGAATTTTCTGTTTTTGATAAAAATAACACATTTCATTATACTTTAGAATTTTGTTTTTGTAGAAATTTGCATAACTCATCACCTCACCACTATCGTACATATTAATTTTAGGTACAAAAACTTAACACTATTGAAGCTTTGGGATATACTTATTCTCCCAGTTTATTAAAAAAAAAGTGTGTAGTATAAAGGAGATATTTCTTAAATCAAAGTTCAAGATAAAAAAAAGAAAGATTTAATTTGTTTATGTATTATTCTTATTTTGTTTTACAGCAGGTGTTGATACAAATTTGACTATGTAGAATAGAAACCAATCAAACAATATATCAGTGAAGTAATTGAATGTAGGCTACACAAAGGGATGTTAGATTAATCAAACAACGAGAACAATGTAAGTACAGAAAAAGGTAAACTGAAAACTTCAGATTATAGTCTAACATCTTCAAGATTTACCATTAGAAATTCAAAAAGTAAAAGAATTTTTCTTGAAGCATAAGAGAAATTGTGACTTGATCTGTATATGTAAATTTCAATTTCACACCTAAACTAATTTTAAGCTAATTAGTTACTACAGGCTGCTAACCGTAAAAAAAAAAAAAAAAATTCAGAAACTATATGTAAACTATAAAATCTTATATTTAAAATGAGTTGCTCAAAATAGTAAATTAAAAAATAGCATATGAAATTATTTCATTATAAATTAGTGTTTCTTTGTTATTCAAGACATAGCTGTGCGTTTATTTCATTTGATCTCTAACTCATGAAGCTTGCAGCAGATATTTCACTCAAGCGGCAATATTTTCAGTTTTTCAAGATTCAAATCAGCAAGCTGAAAACAATAGACATTTAAATAATGTGTCTTCAAGATCTTTAGTTAGCATATTATTGTAAGTAAAATGTGCAGTATACGGGCATATCCTGAAGTTTCACTAAGGGCATACTGTTGAACAATATTTTAAAAAAAAATTACAATAATGAATGGAAGTTAGAATTACACATATTCAAAAGTTGGATAAAGTATCTGCATATATTAATATATTGTTAAATATTGCATAACATGTAAAATATGAAATGCATAAAATAAAAAAAAATTAATTTACAAGATTTAAGGTCTGAATTGGAAATTTTGTTCAGTAATATTTGCAAACAGTTTATAGCCTAAAATCATAACTCAATTTTAAGGATTGGTCTGAGTTAGAAATTTTGTGGGGTAATTATTACGGTATGTGTATGGTGTTAAAAGAATATTTTAGTAGTATAGCAGCTTATCCAAGGTAGGATCATGGTCTTCGCCATGTCATGGTGAGCTGTTCAATAAAAGGAAAAGAAGAGACAGTCCTTGATACATTTTCAAAGACTGTTTATTTATCAGTTCTCGCTAGACTCCATATTGATTGCATAAAGTCCATCACTGTAGAATCCCTCCTGGCACCTAAAAAATTTGTATTCCTTTGCACCGAGTGTAGTTTCACAGCCTTCGTTAACAGCATTGAACATCTCTCATACGGTAAGAGGAGGCAAAAACTCAAACCTACTCCAGAAGGAAAGGTATAGGGGCTGTCTCTCGCATTTGGAAAATAATGGCAGCCGTCATCACATTTTTTTTTTACGTAAAACATCTCCAGTAGTAATACCATAACATAATATCACTTGCTCCGCTAACTACAAAAGAACGCGAAGAAACGCCAACCATCGAAAAGCCAACTATGACATATTTGTAACAAGAAGAGTGCAAGCAGCAAAAATCCAGAGCGAAGCAGAAAAAAAAAAAAAAAAAA
>KK116380.1:314022-327276 GCA_000611955.2 Stegodyphus mimosarum | reverse complement strand
AAAAAAAAAAAAAAAAAAAAAAAGTGCTAAAAGGCCAAGAGATTTACCAATTCTCGCTATTTATAAGCTAGTACAGTTAAGCATCTCAACCAATGAAAATATCAAAGAATTTTAATTTATGGAGCACTTAGGCATGAAGCTCTTATCTCATCATCAAAGATTAAAAATTTACCATAATCAAAATAGGGGTTCATCTAATGGGATAAAAAGTTGGGAAGCCAAACCAAAAAGCTTTAAACAAATAATGTCTTCACATGAGAAAAAAGGTAGAAACACTTAAGAGGGATGTAAATTTTCTGTCAAAAAATTAAAGACCAGAATGAATTTAGAAGGGGTAGTCATCATCATAATTTAATAAAAACGTGGAATTCCTTGATTCTTGATATGTTAAAAGTACAGACAATGCAGAAGATAGGAAACGCAATGAAAATATTTCACAGTGAGAACAACCAATCTTAATATTTCTTTCAGTTTGCAGACAAACTGAACTGAAATGAGGTGTTGTCTTATGAAATCGCTTAGTCATATAACAAACCTGTTGGCAAAAAAATTGTCGACAGATGAAATTCCTTATCTGTTTTCAGACGACTGTAATAAGTCCAAGAACATAAATTTAATGTGACCTCATCAGATATTTACCCCTTTTTGGGGGAAGGAAAAATTAATATGTGCATAATAAAAATTCCAGTATCATGGTGCCAGCCTCCTACAAACTCATGACAATCACTATGGAGCTAACAGTCTGAAATAGATATTACATAGATTACAATTTCATTTTAAATGGAAAGATTTATCATTTAGGTATCACCAAACCATGCTATATAGATAAAAATGAAATTTCTAATGTTAGAACATGGAAGCACTAATTTAAATATTCCATAATTCAGTACGAAAAATACATTCATATGAACTCTGTCTTCATGTAAGCAACTTTTTATGGAAAATACACATAAGTGAATGATGTAAATATGGTACATAACATTGTCTAATATACTGCATTGTAAGTACGCAGTATAGAATTGTAGATGAAGTATTTCTATGATAAAGCAAAATACAATTTTTTACGTCCTCAGTTACACTTAATTAGATAAATCGCATACAGGATGAAGAAACATTACAAACCACTGTAATTGCATCACACCAAGAAATTTTGATATTAAACACTTTTATGCACTTGTACATGTTAGGTACAATGTCGTTGAATCTTGAAATGATATTTAAGGGTGATTAAGCCTTAAACTCTAATGGTATGCTCACACAAATGAGAAATCATCAAAAGAGGCATAACATTATTAATTAAATATATTGCATAACTTGTAAGAATGTTCTATGATAGTACATAAAGATGAGTGAAAAAAAAAGGAAGTGTGTAACATTAAATATGCTTCAAAAAGAATTAAGTAAGTTCTAAGAATTAAGTGTATATTTCTAAGAATATATTGATGTATAACTCAAGAAGTGGGAGAATCTTTTAGGAACCAAATGAGGGCAATTGATGTGAATTCTAAATGGCTGACAAAAAATCA
Organism: Stegodyphus mimosarum; assembly: GCA_000611955.2. NCBI lineage: Eukaryota > Metazoa > Arthropoda > Arachnida > Araneae > Eresidae > Stegodyphus > Stegodyphus mimosarum. The sequence continues at coordinate 325,750 of KK116380.1, read as the reverse complement.
TTGTCACGCGCACAAATAACGTAATTTACATCATTACAGAATTCAGTTACATACAAAATAAAAATATACTTGTTGGATGTAATTTTTTTTACATTACTCTGAGGCAAATAAAAAGTTTAATGATCAAAATTTAATTTGAAAATTGTAATGGCAAATTAAAATTTAATTGCAGTAAGACTTGAATAGTTCTACAAATTCAAATTTAAAATCCTTGTGTATAATGGTCACCCTGCACTGTACCAAGATTTAAATCTTAATTTTTAATATCCATTCATGTATGCGATTAGGTGGCATGATTTCACAATATTCGCAACTTATTTAATGTGCTGAATTTATCTCAGGAAAATAAATTTTTCATTACACTTATCTGCTGTTATATTTTCACTCAACCATGCAAGTAAAGTTAATTTTAAGCAGCATAGTGTTCATTTATTATAAAAACCTACTTCAAACGGAAAAGAAAGGGGAATGAGTGTATCTTCTTTTCTGTCAATGAAATAAAAAGGCAAATATTCTATCATTCTTTTATAATTTCAGAAATTTATTTAGCTTTAAAATCTGACGATTGCTTGTTTTTATGCACAAAATGCAGATGCACATAAGTTATGTGCAATATTTAACTAATTTCCAATTTATCACTTTTTTTTTAAACCATACAGTAAATATCCTCTTATTTACTAACAATTCAGATATTCTGTAAAGTTATATAAATTCGTCTGACTGTGATCAGGCATGATATAAATGTTGCACACCTTTGGAGCTCTAAATCTACTCGGATTCATGATTTCCAAGCTTTTGTTCTTCAGCCTAGCAGTTCTGTAACCATTGTTGCATCCAGGGACGAAACAGGTTACATTATATGACTTATTCATACTGGAAATTGATATCAAATTGTTATTTTCGGTATTACTACCTATGTAAAATATTACGATAAGACGAACTACTGTTGATTGCAGCACCCTCTATAAATATTACAACAAAAAGTGGACCATATTTGGGAAAACTGGTAATACCAGTTTCACTTCCTTCATTATTCTCCGTGGTGGGAACAATGGTTTGCATATTGAAACAAATTTTTAATTGTTAGAAAAGATGCTGAAGGAAAAGAAAATTGATGTAAATTTGCTAAAATGTATGGAAAGGTTTCAAATAAAAAAAAAGCATAATATTCTTTGTGTGTTTTTGCTACAAAACATAAATGTTTTGTATCTTTTAATGTGTAATTATCCTAGTATCGCTTAAGGATCAATGCCATATGTCTGATATCATTTGGCTGAAAAGATGGAGGCTCTATCCTTTAATAACTACCTTTCACACATTCACTGCCAAAGTTGATATGGATGTGACAATCCTGTCTGCACTTTTATGCTTTTAAGTTATGTTCTTTTGCTTTATTTTTTAAATGTAGATATAACAGATCACTTTTAGCAGTAAAAAAATTCGCATGAGTATACTTATAGTTCAACATAGTCAAATTTCAACATAATATAATAAAAATATCTTTTTGCCAGTACTCATGCTTGGTCATTTATATAAGATGAACAACTATGAGTATTCTTGTAGCTGGCAAATGAATTCAGTTTGCCAACTAGTATTCTCGTAAATGGCAATGAACTTGTTAAGCGGAGTATGCACTGAATAGTTGTCTATAATCAAGACAATTTTTATATCATTCATTAAACTAATTTTAAATGTTGTCAAGCTTTCAGTACGAGATAATTGTCAAACCAGTTTGTTCATTAATATTTGTGTCATAATATGCTCTTTTTTAATCGCACATGACTGGGAAAATCTTCTCTACCTTAACTGGAGGTCACACATTTTTTTCTGATTTTACAGAATGTACAAGTGTAAAATTTGTAGCTGTTGCAAAATAATTAGTCTTGCTATGGAATCTTGGCGCTGGGTTCATTGGGGCTTTTCTGTAGAGGTTACCAAAGTATTTCTTGGCATATATCATGAGAAAAGACTGTTTTTGTCAATGCTATAAATTTGTTCCGAACATGATTTTTTAGCTTTTAATAAGTTCGATTATTTCATCTGCAAATGTCTCAACTGCTTCAGTATCAGCTGAAGATTTTCGCTTGAAATTTTTAACTATTTCACACTATAGTGATTTTTTAATTTTGTTAACTGACCCATTGAATATATGAACATAATAGCTTGAGCTTTAATAATGAATAACATAATCATCCTAAATATTTCCAAAATCCTAAATATATTCCTAAATATATTTGTGTCCAGATTTCAGGCTTTGTGCTGTATTTACTTTGAACTTTTTTTTTTTTTTTGTCATTTTAAAAATTTTTATTTTTTACCATATTCAATATTTTTAGCAATGCCAATTCATAATCATGTTCTGTTTCTATACATATTCATTCCTCGAAACACTTGTTTGGATCACTTAATCACTTTCATCCTCATTAAATCATCACTGAAATAGTCTAATTGTTGAAGTCTTTGTCGCCTTGCCGCAAAGATGCTTCACAGATTTTTAATGTAAATAGCTAATTGCTATTTGACAAACTGTGTCAAGCTAAAATTGTTTCTATTTCAGATGCTTGTAATATGCATGTGCTACAAGTAAGGTGGTAAGAGTGATCTATTAGAATTAGGAATAGGTAGGTGGATTGATTAAAATTTGAGGTGATTGAGGTTTAAGAATTAAATATGAATGGCAGATTATTTCGTGATACTGTCATGTTCAAGACTAGCAATAAATAACCTATAATGCTCTAAGGCTGTGTTTGTAAAATCCACCTCACTCATGGTTCTCATCTATTGTCTTTTAACACTCTATCAGATGCACATGTATGTAAGAAACGCATGACCTAAAAATTCTTAAATTTTTCATATTTAATCAAATATCTCGACTTCATATGTTCGGTATCTATTTGTTTGGTACCATATATTAGCATGGAATATGCTTCTAACAAAAGTTTTCCTAAAATTACATACACGAACGAAACTTTAATATTAATTTCATGCCAAAGTGGTGTAAGGCTATTGCTAATGATGTACAAGAGATTTTTCTTTTCTTTTTTTTCCTTTTCTTTTTGGTTTCACCCTTTTCTCTCTCTCTCTCTCTTTTTTTTTCTAATATCTAAGAGAATTCCAGTTTTTAATTACAAGCAGCATTATATCATTTAAAAAACTAATTAATTTAATAAAACATTAAAATATGTTTTGTGCATTTTTCTCTGTGTGTTAAGAAATTATCTGGAGTAAAGTGTATAAATGTTTAAAAGATAAAAATAATTGGCACCATTATAAGGCAAATAAAAAATAAGTAAACAAGGAATTAAATTATCAAATTAACAAAAAAGGGGAGGTCTGCAAAAAAGCATCAATCATAGGGATATACCTCCTAAATACAGTATGTGTGACTGCATTTTTATTCAAGGTATATTCAACAGTGCTACATGTGGTGATGTCTTGAATAAGTGATTCTCACTTCAGGTGCTAAGTACCATATTCTGTGTACCATATTTCTGATACCTTTTTCTCATTTCCAACACAGAAAGGTATTGTTGTTATCTCACAGGTTGTTATGGTTAATTGAATCCTAACAATATCAAATCCTTGCCTCCCTGATTTTAGTGCCATGAAAATAATTATTTTTTATAATACTTTTCTCATTCAAAGGAAAGCTGTGAAAATTTTTACTTATTTCAACTGTGTTTTTAAAAATGCGGACTTTGACCCCTCTTCTCTACATTTCACCCTTCCTTAGGAATTAAATTTTCTGTTTGCATGAAAATCTAATCTTTGATGTCCCTGAAATATGAAATTATAGTTCCCAGCATTTTTGAAAAATATGTTCCATGTGCATTTAACATCACATTTTTATTCCCATTTCTTTTAAGTATTTTCTTAAATATTTCTTCTCTTTGTCTGAAAAGTATAGCATACTTTAGGTTATTTTCGTCAGATTTTCATAATGCTTTACTTGATGCATCTTATATAGACATGGCCAAACTCGCGAGCTACTTGCGATCCTTTGCCATCTGAAATGTGATTTGTTTTGAATAAATATATTTTAATTTTTTAATAGATATGGAATTTGAAATAGAAATAATATAGAAAATAAATTAGCGATTAATTATCATTCAATTTATCCTTTCTAAAAGATTGCTTGTGAGTTAAACACTCAATTTTGTTTTAAATAATGATTTGTAATTTACTCAAATAGCATTTTTCATGTAATTGTAGACCAATGAATAAGTTTTCAATTCCTTGTACTTCAACTGAAACAAAACAACAATAATTGTAAGTGGAAAGGAATAAAGGAAATCAGAAGAAGATATTTGGTTTCTCTACCTGAAGAAAAAACGCTCAGTTGCCCAGTACAAGAGTTACAAATTTTTATTTTCTTGGGAATTAATTTTTAAACTTTTCTGAACACAAAACAGTAGATATAAGATGTATTTATTCATATTTATATGTAATCATGTTAATCACATAGTCATTAATTTACTTCAGAAGTTTCTTCATATTCAAAACCTGTCTCATTATTTTTGAAATGTTACAAATTTGGACTTGCGGCTCGCAAACGCTCATAAAATCTATCATGCGGCTCCCATCGTCTTGAAGTTTGGCCATCCCTGTTATATAGTGTCATCTACATCTAAGTAAATCTAACAGTAAGAATTAAGTTCTGTTTTTTTAGATTATGATAATTTTTAATTTATGTAATTTTATATTCAAAACCGAAATTTAGAAACTAATACTTGAGTTTTTGAAATTCAGATATGTTTTCCAGTGAATTTTATTTAATCACAAATATTAAATTTCATTAAATTACAATATTAGGGATTGCTTTTATATAAGGACAGAAATAAAAAAAATTTTGTGAGATTTTTTACTATTTGTATTTTCACAAATTTTCATACATAGAATTTGGTGTCATTGCAATTTTTGTTTGGTTTGCTTGTCAAAGGTATCCTAAATAGATATGTCATATTATTAAACAATTCAATTTATTCATTCATAGAATTCACACTGTAAATTTTCATATTTCAAGTAATCTTTTCATAGTAATGCTCATCTTTCAAGTTAAGCTGGCAGGTTAGATTGCAGTTTTTTTTTTTTTTTAATTTTCTTTAGATAATTAGTTGCTAACAGTTGCTGAAAAAAAAAGTAATATTTTTTTAATTATTTATTTATTTGTTCTTAATGTCTGAATTTGCTGTGGTTCTGATTTCTACTGTACTCATTTTACAAGTTGAGAAATATATCCTATAACTACAAAATTAGCAAATATGAAGTTGTAGTTTTTCAGTTGATAATATACTGTAGTATTTTAAATCTATGATTTTACATATTTAGATAATTTTTAAGTAATAAAAATACTCATAGAAATAAAAATATGATAAAATATATTTCATAACTAATATATTAGATAAAAAATCTTTTTTTTCATCATTGTCTGAAAAAGTATTTGAGCTTTACCAGCACAAAATAGAAATTATTTTACTACAAAATTAATTACTTATACTTACTTTATTAAGTATTAACATAATTTAAATAATTTATTTATAAGAAAATGTGTGATATTTATTTCCTCAAGGCCAAAATTAGATAGCCATGTACGTTTCAGTTTTGCCATGTTAACTTTCACTTTACATAGTTCATTGCAGTTTTTCTGTCTTTACAGCAGGTTTAAAAACATAACAAAATCAAGTTTCTGTGCAAGAAGTTTAAAATGTGCCAAATTTAACGACTTATTAGAGAACTGAAATAAAAAACTGTACAAATTTAAGAGTTTACTAGAGCTATTTTAGGATTTGTATAGGATAAGTATGGAGAGTCCAAAATAGAAAACTGATGTTAATAAAAAACTAGGTTGCTGACAATTGATATTCTGTAGTATTTTAAACATTCCTTTCTAAGCAGTAACAACTTTTTTTTTTTTTTAAAGAACTCATTGCTTCTGTACATTTTTTTGTGGACTCTTAAGATTTATGTTTTCTCTAATTATTTATCACTTTATTTTTTAGAATAATTTGCTCTTTTATTTAAATAACCATATTAGGGGTTACTTTTATGTATAAGGACAGAAGTAAAATATTTCTAAGATTCACAACAAACTATATACAGAAAGCTTAATGAAAAAGGCCTTTATACCAGAAAACCAAGGCTAAGTGTTGCATTTTCTTCACAACAAAAGAAAGATCACTTTAATTGGTGTAAAGAACATCAGAACTAGAATGAATTTCAACGGCGCTATGTTCATTTTATTAATGATGTGTAGATTAGCATCTGCTTCTAAATGTGTTTACATCTGGAGGAATTCAGGATTGTAAAATCTTCATTTGAATACTGTGGAATGAGACAATTTTGGTGATGTAGGTGTGATGGTAAAGGGGAGGATAATGATCAATGGGCATAGCCGCTACATGTTTCAGCAGTGGATTTATGACCATCCAGAGATAATGAGATATAATTTTAATGATTTAGAAACCTTTTTTTCTTAATTTACTAAAACAATTATATAAAAATTAATTCAATCAAAAGTTAATTTATATAAAAAATAAAGTAAATTATTATACAAATCAAGGTAATAAATTATGTGAAATTATAGCTTTTTATGATTGGTTCTGAAAAGGAATCTCTTCAGAGGTTAATAAAAATGTGTTATTGTTTTCTGTGCGAAAACTTAGTTGTAATATGCTGATATCCAAAAGTGCAAAATAATAATAATAAATGAATAAGATAAAAGTAAATTAGTATTCCATGAAATATCCAATCGTAATACATTTTTGCAGGGAATGTCTGAAAGGCAAGCTTAAATAGGTTTATATAATCAAATGGTTTCTGTTACACATATCGAAGTGCTGTGTGTTCTAATGGTGAATTGAGCGCTTTGTGCAAAATGAATATCCAAGTAAATTTTTGGAATACAGCATTTGATTTCAGTGTGTGAAGATTCAAATTGATTTAGTATGGCTCTGATGTATCATTTGGAAAAATCTGTGGAATGCTGAATCATCAGGTGATAAGAAGCTTTGTAGACAATTATGGAAGTAGTGAGATATGAGAATATTTCAAAACAAACAGTCTCTAAATTATAGACTATGGAAACAATTTCAGAACTATAGACTGGACAGGATCATGAACACATGGCAACTGCCTCTCAGTATCAATATCTGGCAATAATTACGCATTGAAACAGGAAATTTACTGCTCAAAGCATTGAAGACATGGATGCATTGTAACAGGAAATTTACTGCTCAGTTATGCTCAAAGCTTAGAAATGCCACTGGAATTGCTGTATCACGACAAACTATATACAGAAAGCTCAATGAAAAGGCCTTTATACTTGAAAAACCAAGGCTAAGTGTTGCATTGTAATCACAGGAAAAGAAAGGTCACTTTAATTGGTGTAAAGAACATCAGAACTAGGATGAATATTAATGGCGCTATGTTCAATTTTATTAATGAGATGTAGATTAGCATCTCATTCCAAATTGTTTGCATCTGGAGGAATTCAGGACTGTAAAATCTTCCTTCGAATACTGTGGAATGAGACCATTTTGGTAATGTAGGTGTGATGGTAAAGGGGAGGAATAATTATCGATGACATAGCCGCTACATGTTTTCAGCAGCAGATTTGTGACCAGCCAGAGATAATGAGATGAGGTCTTGGAACCTTATGTAAGACTTTTCAGAGGTGCATCTAACTTTTTATTTTATAGGTGATAATGTTCATCCAGCAAACTTCATTGACGAATTCCTTAAAATGAAGATATTAACTGAAACGTGTGGCCAGCAAAATCTCCTGACCTAAAAGAGAATTAATGGGATTACCTTTTAAAATGAGTTGTACGGAGACATCCTCCTTCTAGAGATGTAAATGCTCTGAAGACTGCATTGTTGAAGGAGTTGAATTTAATTCCCCAAACTGTGGTTAATACTGTTATTGTCAATGTGGAAGTACATTTTGATATGTGCATATAAGTCGGGGAGGATCACATGCCATGTTAAATGAAGACCTTTGATTTTTTTTTTCCTGAGGTCTTATATTTTTTTTTTTTTTTTTTTTTTTTTTTTTTTTTTTTTTTTTTTCTCTTTTTTTTTTTTTTTTTTTTTTGGTTTCTTCTGAATTCCTCTTGTAACACCATTTTTATTGTTTTATGCTACTGTTTTATATCATGTGCAATACTCTTAAATATTTTGCTTTGTATTTATGTGTTATGATATTATGTGTCATTCTATTGGAACTCCTAGGATATGAGCATATATTTACCAAAAGATTTACTGATGATTAACTGATTCTTTCCTCTTTTTTTTTTCCAATATTTATAGGAACAACGATGATAACTGGAGCTTGCATTAGATATCTAGATTTTAAAAAAGATGAGCAAGAGTTACGTTTACATGTTGCAGATGTTCCAAATCGGAAGCAGTCTGCATCATGGATTAATGCTCTGCAAAGGGTAAATTACAATGCATAATAACTTGATTTATGTAGATTTATTTAATTTTAATTTTCAGTATAGTATACATATGAAGACCCATGGGGAAGTAACATTTATGTCCAATGACAGGAAATTTTGAGAAAAAAGAATTTTTAGTTTGTGTAAACTTCAGTGATAAAGGAAACATGAATCAAATCAGAAAAAGCATAAAATCTGATAAAAAATCACAATAAACTTTCAACCTTTATTTAACAAAATTTGCTGGGAGTACAAATAAATCTCCACCTTTTTTTTAATCAAAAATTGGGCATTTATTTCAAAAGAATGGTACATTATGTTTTATTCAAAGTATTGTCCATTGCTAGCCACTACTTTTTTCCATTATTCTGGCAGCATACGGATACTGTGTTTTTTTTTTAGGGAAAACACTTCATCTTTTGAGGCTATCCACAAATTAATCCAATTTTCGGTATCTTCATATGAAGCGTTGCTTTGACAGGCCATGTGCCATTAATCTAAACAAGTAGTAATCAGAAGGAGCAATGTCTGGTGAATACAGTAGGAGGGGAAAATTTCTCATTTGTGTGTTTCTTAGTAGGTTTTGACTGATATCATGACGTGAATGAGTGTTATCATGTCAGAAAACAATTTTGTCATGCCTGGGAGTAATAGAGGGCACATTTTTCTATTAAGTGTTCAGTTGATTTTCATTAATTGTGTCTGGCAAAGAGCCCCAGTGATGGTTTTGTTTGGTTTGAGCAACTCATAATACATGACAACAAGCTGATCCCGCCATGAACACAGTATGATTTTTTTTTCCATGAATATTTGGCTTTGCTGTTGATGTTGAAGCATGGCAATGTTCTCCCCATTATTTCGTCTTCTTTCAGTTATTGTAGAGGATCCATTTTTCAGCACCAGTGGCTAGACAATGCACAAAATCCTTTCATTTATACCTGGCAAACAGCATTTCATATGTTAAAAATTGGCATTCTTTGTTTCTTGGCTTCAATTCATATGGAACCCAGTTTCCTTGCTTTTGAATCATTGCCAATGATTTTAATGTGAAATTCTATGTTGAGTCACTCCTAATGTAAGTGCAAGTTCTACTTGCATTTGGCATGAATCTTCATCCAGTAATGCTTCCAATTCCATGTCTTCATACACTTTCACCCTTCTGCTACAGTCTTTGTGTTCAATGTCGAATTCACCGTTCTTAAATTTTTTAAACCACTCACAACAACTCTACACTTAAGGCAGCTTCACCATATGCTTCTATAGAATCGATGTCCCTCAGCTGCAGACTTCTTCAATTTAGATGAGTAGAACAAAAATTCTTGCAAATGACACTCATTCAGCTCAAAACTCGACATTTTCGCCCCCCCGCCAAATATATATATATGCTGATACAAACTTGTTAATATTTCAAGGTTATGTTGTTTGTGAGCAGATGTGTCCACCCTTACAATATGACGTTTTACATCAGACAATTTTAACCATAATTTACTGATGGTGTCATCTTTTGTCAAACGGTGGAGACTTATTTGTACTCCCAATATATATACACTGACTACCAATAAGTATTTGGACACCTATGCAAATGATGATATCTGCGGTCCTAAAGTAAGTCACGGACTCCGCCGGTATATATCGTGTAGGAAAGAGCATCGGCTTTAGTCGCATGCAAGATGTCTTGCAGTTCGGAGCTCTCTGATTTCATGAAAGGTATAATTATCGGGTATCACAAATGTGGCCGATCCTTAAGGGACATATCTATCTAGCGATCTGAAGTACCCAAAATCAACAGTGGCCTATGTGATTAAGAAGTGGAAGGTGAGCGGTGATTGTCGGAATGTGCCTTGAGTCGGCAGACCAACGAAACTGGGAGATAGAGACTGACAACTGCTGTCCAGAGAAATTCGGAAGAACCGCACGCAGCCGATGACCTTCATCCATGAGGAGTTTCAACTGGCATCCAGGAGTATTGTCTCAATGAATACAATTCGTAAGGAAGCACATCTGCTTGGTTTTCATGGTCATGCTGCTGCCCATAAACCTTTGATCACAAAGTCCAACCGCGCTGCTCGGTTAATGTGGTGCAAAGCACATCGAAATTGGACCGTAGATAAGTGGAAACGGGTTATTTGGAGTGACGAATCAAGGTTCACCCTTTACCGTTCGGATGGCAGGGTCTGGGTCTGGCGTCTACCTGAAGAACATCTCCTGCCAGAATGCATTGTTCCAACAGTCAAGTTCGGCGGAGGTGGAATTATGGTCTGGGGGTGTTTCTCTTGGTATAGGCTGGAATCCTTGGTCCTCATTCATGGTAAGCTCAACTCCGATGCCTACTGAACTATTCTGGATGGCAATGTGCTTCCTACATTGTGGCAGTTTTATGGGTTAGAGCCCTGTTACTTTCAGGACGACAATGCCAGTTGTCATGTTTCTACGTTAACCAAGGCTTAGTATGGTGCCAATGGAGTTCATCGAATGGACTGGCCCAGAGTCCAGACCTGAACCCTATCGAGAACCTCTGGGACGAGTTGCATCACCGAATTCAGGGGTGCACTACCCGTGCAAAATCGGTGAAGGAACTTCTTTGTCTTCTCCAAGCCGAGTGGAAGAAAATACCACTAGCTGCCATACAAAGACTTGTGGAAAGTATGCCCCGGAGGGTCCACGCTGTAATTACCTCTCGTGGAGGCTCTACCAACTATTGATTTTGAATAAAGTTAGTTTTTCTTTTCTATCACAGGTGTCCAAATATTTTTTGGTAGTCAGTGTATATATATATATTCATAAAAAATAAATATAAATTAAGAAATTTTAATTACAAAAATAAAATAAATATATATATGATGCAAATTTTGTTGTTTTGTTATTAAAATTTTAGTCGTCTAAAAAAACTGAAAATTCATTTTTCTCCTGTTTGGTGTATTTTGTGTGTGTGTAATGTATATATATATGAACTTAAAGCATCTAAATATTAAATTGGAATCAAAGCAAGGCAATTCCTCTACAATATTAATAATTGCAGCTGTGTATAAGAGGTTTAACGTAATATCTAAACAAATCAAAATTAAAATAAGAATTCATAGTAGAACAAACTTGAAAACTAAAAATGCAAAATTATAAAAATATATAAAAATTAATCTCCTTTTACTGAAACTCCAATTCAAAACTCATCAGGGGAAAATGAACTAAAGCTTCACAAAAGTCGATTAATATGTTTCTAAAACATTTCGTTCTCCTGGTTCATTTGAGATCAAAAACCAAAAAATGATTCAAATAAATTTTCATGTAAAACC
>KK116380.1:294027-313926 GCA_000611955.2 Stegodyphus mimosarum | reverse complement strand
AACCAAAAAAAAAAAAAAAAAAAAAAAAAAAACCTGTTTTATGTAAACTCGAAATTCAAAAGCAGTTCCAAAATAAAGGGCAAAACAAATATACTTTAAAACAAATTTTCATTTAAACAATACTAAAAAATTGGGCAGTCCCCGATTATGCTAAACTAAACTTTTAATACCAAGAAGACAAAAAACTTTTCATAGAGATTTCTATAAATAATAAAATCTAATTTGAGCCTTAAACAGCTAAAAACTGAAAACCTATTCGAAAGAAAAATTGAAAAAAACGCAAACTTACTTATTGAATTCTTAAGATGACGTTCTTAATGTAAACTAGCTGAATTCTTAACACGATCAAAGTGTGTTCCTTGCCAAAGAAAGTAGAATTCAAAGCTGCTCTGCAGAAGTAAATATTTTGCAGTTCTTGGAAAAAGTATGCAATAAGGTTCTAAGTGTCCAACAGTAGAACTAAGTATTTTAACATGTGTTCAAAATGTCCTATCCTATTAAACTTTGTTGTGTGTGAAGGTGCCAAACATTGGGTGCAGTCTGTAACAAATTATTACCAACGAGGAGGATGATTGTCAACTCCAAAATGGTTGCATAAGAAACTTGTAAAAGATGCTGTCCTCTGCAAAATCTTAAAACGTGAAAACAGAACGGGCTCAATGTTGAGGAAAAGGAAAAATATGGGCTATAAAAGAAAAAGTCTTCAGGTAATCAGGGTAAAATATGTCTTTGAAACTAGAAGCCCCATTTTTATATATATACTCACACACACACACACCAAATAGGAGAGAAATAAATTTTCAGTTTTTTTTAGATGACTAAATCCCCCACCCCCCAGTCTTATCTGTTAATCGTAAAAACACAAATCTTCTTCACTATCATAATTGGCTCTTCCTCAAATGCAGTTTTTTTCCATCATTTTATTTTTCAGACCTTGAATCGCTTTTGCTTTTCCTTGTCCTTCAGCAAGTTTTCCCAGTTTTTTGGAAACATATCAATTTCTGCTTTTAAAGTATCACAAATATTACAAGTGCTATTTCTCATATCATGAAATCTGCTATTAAAGTTAGAATTGAAAATATCTCTGGATTTATCATGCAACACTGGATTCTTTGGATTGCTTATTTTGTACATGTTTTGTGATGTTTAATTCTTCCAGCAGGTACATTTTCTTGTTCTTTTTCAAGAAATAATGAAATGCTCTTCTCTTGAGGAAGCTAATAAATTCAGTCATTTAGAAGTAGTTTCCTCAGGAATTGCATGATTTCAAGTTGTATGTTTTACTCTGCAGTCTGCTAGTGCTTCTTTATCGATGACCAAAGCTAAGGGAGAGCTGGACAAACTATGAAGGAAGTTGAATATAAATGTTTCTTTTCTCTTTGCACGTGGGCAAAAAGCTGTTTTTACCAAGTGTGAAAACCTTTCCTCAATTAAAGTTATGGATATGAATATTTTTTCTCCTGAAGCCATGCTTAATGTCATAGCTTTTCTGTTTGTTGCCTGCTAGATGGCATAATTACTTTGAAAAAAAAAAAAAGACATAAGTGTCTTCCCCCCCCCAGGGTTTTCATATTTCAATAACTTTTCAGTTTGAATGCGCAACTTCAAGTCGAGAGCCATTTCAGTGTACAGAACTTTTGCTGTGGTGTTTGGATGAATTGTGTTTAGCTTTGAAATTTAATCAGTGGGTTTTTGAAACAGTCAAGATGTATAAAGCTAAAATGAGAATTTTTGAGGCAATGATGCATCATTTAGAAAGAGAAGTCATGGACACAAATAATATTTTAAAAAATATTATGGCTATCAGTTATTTGTTACTAGCAAATTCCATGTTAATTAAAGAAAGATATTTGAATCATTACAACATAGCCAGTGTTATTCATACTGGCAATGCAGTTAACTTTCAAAGCAGCATGTATCAAGGCATTTTAGGTGACGAGTGCTTGGAAGTGAATGATTATAACATTATAATGTAGCAAACCTTTGTTTTACTGTCCAATTTATAAGGCAGTAGCCTCCAGTGCAGCCAACATAGTTCAATTTTTAATTTTGAATGCAGTTTGAAAGTTTATTGTCCTATTGATAGAAGTTTTGTGAATGCTAGATTTAATGAGTCATGAAGTAATAATAATAAACACTGGTAAGTAATGCTTAAAAGAGCATTAAGAGAAACATTTTATATAGAGAAGCATAATTATCATAATAATAAAAATAGAAACCACTTTAAATATTTGACTACATATTTGTAAGTTCAAAATGTATAGTAGTAAGGTTTTGATATTGTTGCATACGTACAGGTTCGTAATGGACTGAATGCACAAATCAATAAAAAGTTAATAAAATTTATTATTTTCATATGAAATAAAATGCTGAAATATTTCCTTAGAGATATTCATATAATATCACAATATCTGACAGCAGTTATATTTTTAAACTACTAGAATATAAACAGAACTTAAATTCAAAATAGAGAAAGTTAATTTGATATCACAGCGAATTCACTATAATCAATAACAACATTAAGTAAACAACACCAGTTCACTTAAAACAACTGCAACTGAGCTGAGGTGTTTTCCTACAGCATTTTAATCATTCACGAGATCATTCTGTTATTTTCTGTATATCAAAAACAATTATGACATATCTATTTATTAAATATTAAATGAAAGCACTCTTGTATTTTTACTTTTCTGGCATAGCTTTCTTTTCAAATAAGTCTCGTGCTGCATTGCACTGGGAAATAAAACAATTTTAATTACAATTCTAAATAAATAGTAAATAAATACAAAATCCGTAACGCTATTGTATATCTTCCACAGTCTGTGAGTTATATATCATCCTGTCAAGAATCAAGCTTATAAATTCATTGCTAACACATACTTTAATAAATTCTCATGCATAAATTGGGAAGAAAATGCTTAGGACAGCACTTTTTAAGATATCAATTTTTTTAAATAAAATTTTTCCTTTGTAAAATTGTGAGTGAGTAGTATTTATATAATTTCAAAGTACTAATGCCATGGATATCATATTTATAAAGAAAGGTATATGGCCTTATTATTTTAAAGAATTACATTTAGAAATTTTCTAAAAGAGGAAGATCAGTAAATTAAGAACTTCTCTTGAAAATTAAGAAGTATGATTCTTTCCTGCCATACATGCGCTCAGTTTTTCATGATCAGAATGCTGACGAATGATTTTACTCTTTTTTTCAGTTTCTTATTTACTGTTTCATTGTATAATGGGGATATAATTTTTAATTTTAGTGATTTAGCTCTCAATATGCCACTAATTTCTTCTGTGCAGTTTACTTTCTCTAACACCATGCTCAAGCATTTTTTTACATTGTAACATTCATAATAGTTAAATATTAATAGTGCATAATTCACATTACCGACAAAATAGACATAAGGTATACTTTACCTGTGTACTTATAGTTGCATAGATAATATTGTTGTTTGTTTGATTTTCTGTTACATGAGGGGGGGGCAGTTTATAAGTTCATTCATAGTACAGTTCAGAGTTCATTACACTTATGAGTTCAGTTCATTTGTACATAGTGTTGAGTGCATAGTACTGGTGTATCTGTCACACATTACACGGTATGAAGTTAGTTCATAGTTTGAGAAGGTAGGAGAATAGTCATGGTTGTCTCAATAAATGAAGATATTTATGTGAGTTTTCTGAAGGAATTCCTGTATAGTATGAAAGTGGAGAGTCGATACTGTTATTGTTGTATTTGGAGAATTATTTTGAGTTGCATGCTATGGATGACACAAGTCCAGTCCTTGGTGTTGAAGGAAATCAATAATATTTTTGTTTTGCCTAATGATGAATCTCCTGAATTCTATTCCAGTATTGGTGGAATGGCAAATGTGATGGGCTGACATTAGTGGACACTGAAACATTTCAGGGTCTCCGCTTTTCCCGCATATGCATCTATCTGATGTAGTCATATTGCGATCATAAAAGTACTTTGGGGAAAGGACCATGACCCGAAATGTACTGGGTGAGGAAGTAGGTTCATATTGTAGTATTTTCTGGTCCATGACAGGTTAAATTTCTTATTACTTGTGCTTGTGATGTCTTGAATTTGTCGGGCTATTGCAAGAATTTGTGTGCTGTTGTTTGATGGCATGTATAGAGGACTAACTGTCAGTGATTACGTGGATGGTATCTGTTTTTAAGTCTCTAATGATCATCCAGACAGGTTGCATTGTAGACCAATCTTTCTCTGCATTTGAATGCTTCTGTACCTTTCATGCTATATATTGAGATGCTGGGACTTTGCTTTACCTTTTTGTGAGAAGTGGTGTTAGCACCGGAGGGTTTGGACTTAAAAGTCCAACCTCCATCGAAACTGATTGATTATTATGAAATACTCTATGGTCTGAATAATTGTTGAAGTTATGGAGACACTTGAAAATTAAACAAAATATAAGGACATTGTCAGAGACATAACATGTAACAGGCTAATTAGATGATGGAGTGAGATTACTGCTAAAAGTTCTTTCATTACAAACCAAAGCGCATAGTTACAAAGCAAGTGGAACAATTTTAGGCAAAATTCGTAATACATTGGTGCTGAAGCAGTAAGAAGTGTTACAAAATTTGTATTATGCAGGAAACAAAATGCAGAAGCATAATAAATTATTTATAAATTATTACCTAAGATTGCCATTGGTCACTTCACATAGTTATGAGAATTGCAATCATAATTATAGATAGGAATGATATTCTTCGAGTTCTTAAGATTCAAATGGAAATTTGTGCCAGGTGGTGGAACTAGGCATGAGATTGTGCTTTGCACAATTTTTTATGAATTACATTATTCCTAACAAACCACAGGCAGCAGGCGATTTGTCTGAGGATGTAATTCTGCACAGACTGAAGTTTCTTCCAATTGGTTTTGCAAGAGTATGCCCAAACAGGATGGGCATAACTGAGTATGGGATGCATCTGGTTTTATAATTGTATAATAATTTGTTCTCTAGAGATAAAATGCAGTTCTGGGCAATTAAGGGGAACAATTTAGCTTTATTGACCTAGAACTTCTGGATAAAAGATTGTATGTGAAGACAACATGAGATTTTTATTGAGGATTAGGCTGAGATATGTGAATGCCTAGCACAGGGTAGGGAAGAATCATGCAGTTTTATATTTCCATTAGACTTCATTTTCCATGTGAAGAGAACAGCTGTAGATTTTTCTATGTTGATTTCCCCTTTCCATATAATGATCCAGGTCTCAAGTGTCTAGATGTGGTTCTGAAATGGTGGACAAAGAAAAGCATTTTGTGAGAGAATTGCAGTGTTATCATCGTAAAGTCGTACTGTGTTGTTGCCTTTTTTATGCGATGTCATCCATGTACAAATTGAAAATTGTAGGTCCCAGGAGCGATCTGGGGAGTACACTGGTTAGGATACCATGCTGGAAGGAGTATATGTTTTAGATGTGAACGACAAAGTCGGGTAGGATTTAATGATGTTTGTGATGTCCCCTGAGAAGCCCATGGTGAGTAATTTGTGAATGAGGCCACTCAGCCAGACCTCTATTTGAAAGCTTTGGCTGTATCCAGTAAGGGCCCTGCTGTAAACTATTTCTGTTCAAGGCTTTTAGCTATGTGTTCAACCAGTACTGATAAGTGGTGGACAGGCAGCGATGAAAAACCAAATTAATACTAGGAATTATCTGATTCTTTTCTTCACTGAGAAAATTTATTCTTTCTAGGATTGTAGCCTGGATGATCTTACTTATTGTAAACAGCAGGCTTATTGGACAATAACTTTGTAGGGTTCCTCACTTTTTATTCTGTCAAATTGAGTGACGAGGAACCTAGTGAACTGCTAAGTGAATAATCGCTTAAGTCCAAGAACAGAAACTTAAACTCAAGAAGGGTTAATTACCCTTTATTTGATCAAAGATTAACAGTTGGGTTGACCCCTTCCTTTAGGCATACAACAAAGCCTCCACTTGGGCTTAAACTCAAAATGTAAGAAATAAGAACTAACTAATGACTAATTAAAGAGATGTAGCCAAAGCTAACACAATTCTAAACTAGTTGGCCAGCAATATTAAATTAGCCTGCGAACTATCAAAGAGCACATAATATGGCTGAGCGTAGTAACAGCTTAGAAAGACGTAGCCCAAAGGAAAGTGTGTGCTATTCAGGAATTCTGACTCTCTCTGTCAAAGTCAGTGGAACTTGACTTAAATACTATTCTTCTTCTCATTTGAACATGATTCTAAAAACTCATTATGGTAGGGAGTTGCAAGTTGAAGCTAGGTAAGATAGGACAGATATGTTAACTTAAAAATAACTATTATAAAATTCAAATATACCTTACAACTTGTAAGAGGCTTGTTCGGTTTCAGGATTGGTGTAATTACCATGTATGATACCATGGTTATAGAAAATGCTTATATTTCAAGATAAGGCTAATGATTTTAGTTAGGATGAAAACTGTCTTCAAAGGGAACTTTTTAATATCTTGTTTGTAATCTTGTCCAATCATAAGCTTTTCTTCTTGGTTTTCTCGATATGGCTGCAGACTTCTAAAGGGAATACTGGACTATTGTCACTAATTGGTATATAGTGTCTGAAACTTTGTTTTGTGTCTGGTCATCTAGGATGTTGCTTGTGTGAAACTGAGACTCCATATGCAAAGTTAAAAGTACTGCCTTCTCAGTTTTGGTGTGGTAGATTCTCGTTTTGCCTTTAAGAGGTAGAATAGCCTAGTAGTTTGCTGTAAAATGTGCCATGGCACGCCATATAGAGCCATCATCCTCAATTAGAGAATTAATATAATTTGTGCAGCATTATTATGCCCGCGAGTTAGAAAGAGACCTGAGTGCACAGTGAAGTCTATTGAGAGTACTTTTGTCTTCATCCTTGTATATTGCCATCTCCACCTTGCAGCATTCCTTTGCTGGATAAGTTTTATGAGGTCCTCAGGCTGTATAGTTTTTTGCTTTGGACCCCTAGTGGAAGAATTTTCATATGCTGTTATGATGGCATCAGTGAACTTTCTAATCAAGCTGTCAGTATCATCCCCTGACGTGTCGATGGGAGTGTGTATGGAATGCTAATTTCTATACTACCATAATTGTCTGGTAATTTCTTTTTATGTTATTTTATACCTTACTATGTGTTGTATATTGTGGGTAAGTTTCATAAAATTCTACATGTAACTTTTTCAGTAATCGTGATTTTTGTGATTTTTCCTTAATTTATGATAACCAGTGTATGTGCTTTGAAACATTTAACACAATGAAGATTCAATTTACTGTCATATGGATGTCATGCTTTATGAGACCTCAATAGAACACATTTTAAGGACTGCCAAAAGTTGATGAAGATGAATGTTTTCTCGTTAATCTACCATGGCTTGGTGTTAATTTACCCTTGCCAGACAATTTTAATTTGGAACTAAAGGCTTATAAGTGACCACTCATAAGCTCAGACTTGAGTTCAAAAAGTTATGTGAAGAATAGGGAAGTCTTCAAAGAATGGGAGCGAGTAGGCATCATTGAAGAGATTTCTAAAGAAGAAATGAAATCATCTTGTCACTGTTTGCCCCATTGGCATGTGGTGAAGGAGAATAGTACGACTAAAATTAGACCTATGTTTAAAGCTTCTTATAAACGAAAGCGAACTCTCAGCCTCAGTTTTGGTAATGTCATTATTTAAACTTAACTGCTACGTCACATATGATTTTCAACTTATATTTTTGTTTTACTTTTTCCTGTTGTTGAATGGCAGTGCTATTTGATAATTTTAATGTTGATAGAATGCAGAGCTATACTTACATGGTGTTTTTGTCAGCTATGTTAATTTTAAGCTACATTTAACTAAATAAATAATAATTAATTTTTAATATAATCGTATTCCTTCATCTCGAGAATCTGTAGCTCATTTGAGTGATTTAAAAAACATCCGTAACTCTTGTTTTGCTGCTGTTATTTACAGAGTTATTGCAGAATGCACAACTGAAGAAAGGAGTGCTGCAGAATGGCAGAAAATTCCTGCTCTGCCCAGATCATGCATTGTTGACCTGGCTATTAATTTTCAAGAATCCTGGAGCCCAAATTGGGATACAGAGACTCCTGGAGTGAAGGTTGACAAAATCTAACTGGATCTCTGCATTTAACAACTCTGTAATTTTGTCACAATTAGCAAATTAGTTCCTAACATCAGTTCAAATGAAGTTGTACTGATACTCTGTTGGTATGTTGAATTAATTACTTGCTGAACTTCATCAACATGTGTATTTTTTTGGATTCTGGATCAATAATTTGGAGAAAACAGAAATTATGACAGAATTTAATCTCTCAGTTTGCCCATTAGCACGAAATGGTATGTTAGTAATTTGAATATGCTTGATATTTTTGGTTGGACAATAAACTTGAAAATCTTTAGAAGTCCTGAACCTTTATCGTAAATTATGTGCAAATGATTTCCAAAGAAAAAATTTTTGTTTTTTCAATTTGGATTTACTTCAAGGCTATCAGTAGATTTTGTTGGTTGAAGCCATACAGATTTTGTGAATGAGTCAGTAATAGCATTTATATACTTAAAATTTTTATGAGTAATTTCAAGTGGTCCTGAATGATCAGTGTGATATGTATGAAGTGGAATATCTTGTGTGCTCATAGAATGCAACATGCCTTCTTGTTTTCCACATTTAAAATTAATTAGCATGCAAGAAACACAGTTTGCAATGTAATTATTAGTTTTGTCTTTTAGGTATATAAAATTCATGTTTGATGATTTCTTCAGTTTGTTCAGAAGCAAAATGTCCATGAAGATATGCATCCTCAATTAAATTGGTGTGCACTGATTCGGGAAGAACAACTTATTCTTTACCATCTACAAATTTATGAAGGATATCTTCTTTAATATAATAGTAATCACATGCTTTAACCTTTAAGCTTCTTTGGTAGCCCGAGTATGATCATCTTGCTCTTGAGCATTTGATATTTTTTTTAATAAGGCTATTTTGAGGGTTGACCATAATGGGAGACCTGCTTAATACATGAATGTATGTCATTCATATTTTTGGTCAATGTTCTATTTTGTAGCCAAAATCTTTTAACATTAATACCCAGTGTGCTATTCATGTATTTAAGTCTTTCTTGATCATAGTCATTTTGGAGGCATTACAGTGAGTAATAATTTTGAAGCTTTTGCTAAAAGACAAAACTCTAATTTTTTTCAAAGCTTGAAGTACTTCCAAGTTCATAATTGATCAATTTCTTTTTGGCATTGGCCGTTTTTCTGAATATGTAATGAACAGAATGTAGGCAATCAATTATGGATCTTTACATTAGAATACAACCATAATCATGGATACTGGCATCAGTTTGTATTTCAGTATCACTGCACTGGTTATAGATGCTAAGTACAGGTTTTTCACATGCACATTGTTTCAAAAGATTAAAAGCTTTTCTCTCATTGTTTCAAAACTGGAAATCATTACCTTTCTTAAGGAGATCAGTTAATTACAAGGTGTTAACATACACAGTGTGTTACAAAATTTCAATCTTTTAATATCTTACAAAATTTTAGTCTTAATATCCTACAAAATTTCAACTACCTAGTGCTATTTCTTCTGTGTGAAGCTAAAAACATTTCACTCTTAATAATGTACATCAAGCTGTTATGAGTAGTGACTGTATCTTTTTTCCTTGCATAATTCAGAAAGTCAGATTTGTATATTTGATTTTTCCATCATAGTATATAAAATTTGCAGATGTTTTTGTTTGCATTTGTATATATCTTTTGTGTGATTAATGTGCCCTAATTATGTGCTCTAAGTATAATAATTTTCTTGACTGTCACAGAACTTACACTGAACTCCTCCTTTTCCATCACAGAAAATCATTAAATCTAAAATCTAAAAATGGCAATGTGAAATTATAATTAATGCAAGATTATGATGAAAAATAATTTCTCCATTAATTTTATAAAATTGTCATACAGTGTGCTATTTGAAAATATGTTCATTAAATGGTGCACAGTGCTCTGTTTGAAATATGTTCATTCCAATTAAAGTATTCAAAAATTTGGATACAGTTTAATTTTTTTCGTTGGGAGAAGTGTAGTGTATTCCTTTTTGCCAACCATATTCCCATCAGAGTTAGGATGTCATTAAATTTGAACACAGTTCTATAGTTTTTCCACATCGTGCTATCATTACTACTTCACCACCTGCTCCTGGTTCATTTTGAGTCTGTGCATCAAAAATGTTTTAATCTTTTAAAACCATATAACACTGATCATTCTGGTGTTTATCTAAATTCCTGGTGCATTTCTTCATTTTTATACATGTAGACTCTTGTACATGAGAAATAATTTCAGTGCTGTAACTTTTTTAGCAAAACCATCCTGCTGTATAATATTAGGGATCATGTTTTCCTCAGCTGTCGATTAGTGTTAAGGTTTTACTTTATATTATGTGCTAATAATAAATAAAGAATTTTAATTTTTTCTTCAAAAAAATCATGGTTTTTCATTTTTTTTCAAGTACTAGTCTGAGAAGAATGTTTTTGAAAGACAGTGTATGGATATTTGGGATTCAGTATATTTTTGTATATTTACTGCATTTCGGCATAATACTGTTCTATGTGTAGTCCTCCATTTAAAAATTGAAAATGTTGTAGCATGTAATCTTAAATAAGAATTAACTGCATTTGTTTACTTTCAAAATTTATGTGAAATTTGATTTAAAATAAGATTTTTTTTTAAATAAATTATTATCTTTTCATGAGAATTATTCGCTGGTATTTCAGATGATCTGTGTCAGTAATAGTGTAATATGCACTGCCTTTAAAAAGTTCTTGGAACTTAAAAATAAATAAAAATATTTCTAACTTTTCATGGTACTTTTTCTTGGAATAAGAAAAGTTGATGCAGATATAATAATTAGAAAATAACATATTGGAACATGTACTAAAATGTTTAGAAAAAAAACTGTTCTTTTGAAAATTTACTTTGCAAGAATTTTTTTTTTAATGACGAACACTAGGAATTTTTAGGCTTTTGCTACTACTAAGGCCAGAAGTGGTGGTCATTTTATTATGGAGGCACCTAACAGGCAGCCACCATTATCTTCTATGAGGGGGTAGACAATTTTACATCCATGCCTTCTCAGGGATGTGAACCCAAGCCTTTTGGTATCGCAGTTAGCTCCCCTAACCATTATATCATCGTTCATAAAAACTAGTCTTTCTGATTTCTTTTTTTTATATTAAATATGTAAACCTATGCAATAGTTAGGCAAAATCTTATTTAAAGTATAAAATTAAATATTTTTTGTTAATCCATAAATAATATTCATTTTGTGATGCCTAGATTTTTATGTGAAAATCTTCTGCAGTTTTTATTAATCTTTTTTTCATTTTTAGGCTTTGAAATATGTTACTCCAGATCCTGGAAGTCTATAAATGTGACACTTGTGAGCTTTGAGACATTTTAGAAGGATTTAAAGAATAGCAGAATCAAACAAACAAAAAGTATTTTTTGTATGCAGAACCAAAATACAAGCCAAAAGCTTATATATGTAATTTTCTATTTTAATTATATATAAATGTTGAAATCCATGTGATCAAACTGATTATTATTTTTCCTATCAGCGAAATCTCTTTTAATTTTATCTGATTTTTTGGAAAAGGGGGTTAAACCTGCAATCCCATTGCTTCCACCTAGTCTTTTATTTTTTTTTAACTTTGTAAATACGTTATCGTATTCTTTCTCATAATCTTATAAATTTTCTCATTTTATATACCTCTGCTTTTGATGTTTTTGTACTATATTTGTCTCCAGTTATTTTGATTTATAATTTTTATGTTAAAAAGTCTAAGAAAAAGTTAAGCATATGAAGATGAAGAAAATTGTAGTTTATATATATGTATGTATATATACATATGCACTGCCTTTTATCGGCTTTAAATTCTCTAGTATTAGAGATGTGTGTTTTTATGTAAATTTGCAGTACAAAGAAAAAAATAAATGTATTTTTGAAGCCATATTTTACTTATTGTTATCAAAGTTTTCTGTAAGGTATTTCAAAATTTCTAGTTATTGCTGTTTTGATTAATGAAAAAAATGTATTATATCCACAGGAGAGTAGGAGGCAAAGGGTGCTATATAAAATTTGATAATGGAAACTGTAATAAAAATTGTGCAATTTTACCAAGATACAAATTGAAAAACTTTTTTTTTTCATAATAGATGCATTTTATATGATTCTAAGACATCCATATTATGAAATGTGTTAAAAAATTACAATTCAAAGTATTTCCAAATTTCTGTATGCAAATACCTCTTTTTGAGTTGCCTTAAAAGACTGAGAAAGATTTCTAGTTGCATATTAATATAGTTTAATCTATTTCATTTCACATATTTGTTTTTTGGGACTTTATTTGTTTGCTGATATAATATATTAATGTGCTAGAATGGTATTATATATGTGTTTTGCACATGATTTCATATTTGTGGTAATATCTGAACATTTAATGTTAATGTGTGATGTATAATTTTTATGTCATTTGTAAACACTGAAATGGATTTTTTGCTTTTTTTTTTCCCTACTTTTTTTTAAGATTCTTTAGACATTTTTAAGAATTTTTATCGTACATTTTATATTTTCAGAGCCAACTGAATGATCAGTTTTTGAAATTTATTTTCATATGTTTTCAAAAGTTTCATGAATTTGTGTCTAATATAAAATATATTTTTATTGTAATGTAGCTTAAAGAAATGTAAGGACTTCCATTTTGACAATCAGATAAAATATGTGTTGGTAATCAAATTACATTCTGTTTATTTGTTTCAAAGTATTTTACAAAATGAAGGAGAAAACTTTGTATGTTTTTCTGTGGAATACATATAGCTGAAGAAGCAGCAAATTTGTTTCAAATTGAAGTAAGCTTTTTCAGTGCAGTATTCTTTTTCTTTTTCTTTTCTTTGGTATTACAACTAAATAATTATTTCTTCCTTCTTCTTTTTTTTCAGTTCACAATTAAATAATTAATTCTTTCCTTCTTTACTTTAGTAATAATTGTTATAGAATAAATTAATTGTTATAGAATAAAATGTGATCTCTGTGATATTTATAACTTGAAAATACTAAATATCTACTGATTTTTTTTAAGTTGCATTCAGGCTCATTGCATGGATTCTGAATATCATAGAGGATTAAGTAGCAGTTCCAGTATTTTTAAATATTATTTCTTTTTTGGAAATTCTATTGTTCATTTTAAAAATGTCTTATGCTTTATTGTGAATATTGAGTAAAAGCAAAATGTAGCACTAATGTCATAGAAATGAATTTCTGTAAAATGTAATTCTGTAAATGTCTGTAAACGCTTATTATTTCTGTCAAACTCGAAGTATCTGCACTCCAGTTGTTTTGCTTCAAAAACATTTTCCTGCCTGCAACATCTTTGGGTTTTCTTAGATTATTACTGCTGAATCCAAATACGACATTTATTTTTCACTCTCACCCACCAGTTTTTAAAGGAATCAAAGAATTAAACTCATTATGCTGCTGTGGTAAAAATTTGAAAAGTATTTTGGTACGTTATTATATAAAACATTAGAGTAATAGATTAACTCTAATAAAATGACTAATTATAAACTCTAATAAAATGATGTACTCATTATGAACAAAACTTTCACTGGGCTGATGATGGCCACTAAACGAACATTGTGTGGTGCTAATGTGTTAAAAAAAATATTTTATTACTTCCTTTTATACCGAAAACTTTATTTGCACTCATTTTTTTAATGTTTATATCATGTTTGATTTTTGAGATCTGCATCTACTTGGTATATGATTTTATTATATTTAAAACATGTCTGATCTGAAATTGGTTTGTCTAATATTTTAAAACTATTGAGTGCCAATATTAGTAACAACGATTCCTGTATTTGCTGAATTATATCAGCATTTCCCATCAGAATTTTTTCAGGGATATTTTGGGTATACACATATACATGTATAAATCTTTTGAGGTTAATTTCAGTTAAATTTGTGGTTGTAAATCACTGTTTGTTGATTTTTCTGTAGGTTCATATTTGTATTTGTAATTAAATGATTTTATAAAATAAAGTCTTGTTAATAATTTGCTGTCTTTTTTATTAAATTTGTATAAAATACATGCGTTGTTGAATATCAAGCATTATATCAGTTACTTAGTTGACATTATAATCTGTTTAATGCTCTGTAATATTTTGATTACATTTATTACAAAAGCAATCAAATGGCATTATTGCCACACTGAAACTGGTTTTGCAGTAGCTGTCTGAGTGGTTTTGTCTTAAAAACCTGTTTTAAGTAGGTACTTTTAAGAGTTTTGCTTAATTTTCTTTGCTTCTATCTTAGAGATCCTATGTCATATTAAATAATTAAAGTACTGCTAAATGCTTGGAGAAATGTTTAAAAATGATAAATTGAGAATATTTTTTTTATCATACAGTATACTCATTTACTTAGGACTGTTTTTATTTAATTTCATGCACAAGTCTTTTTTCCCCGTGGAGAGTAGTGTAATTAACTTATTTTCTACCCTCTGAAACTAATTTATTATTAAAATATTTCTCTTACAATTTGAATTTTGTTTTAATTCAAAATTTCAAACAAAAATATTCTTTAAATGGTAAAAAAGGTGCCAAAGTGAAATTGAAAATTAGATTAAAAAAAAAAAAAACTTTCGCAGAGCTGAGTGCAGATGAGTGGCTTGAGCCTTTGAAATTCATAGGGTTTTATTCAAAATTTAAGCCAAACAAAGGTTGCCTTTTTTTTTCTGCTGTTGTTTAATTTTAAATTAAGTTGTTCAGTTTAGTGAGAAGGAAAATGTTCAATGATAGTTAATGCAATTATATTAGTAAAGTTTAGACTCATTTGAAAAAGTAAAATGCCAAAACGTGAATATTTGCATCGTTTAAAAATTTTTGTAAAAGGTACTCTTCTATTATCGGGACCGGGTTAAAAAAAGTATGTAATGTATGCATGTATATATGGAAGTATGTGCTTATGTTATAAGGTATTTCTCCTGCATTCTTAGCATGCCTTTATGGTGTAATGGTCAGCATATTCGAAAAATTCGAGGTCCGTGTTCCGGCGAGAGCATTGCTCATTTTTCATGTCTCCTGCTTCGAAATAACCTTATGACTCTACAGTAGTGCCCGAACTAAAAAAGGGGGTAGATGATGATTCTCCACCATCAGGATTCGGCGACTGGGTCCCCTAATCCCCAGACCCCCTTTAATAGGAGACGTATATAAGGTATTTCTGCCGCATACAAACTTACACTGCTCGACATTGAAAATGCAGCACCAAGAAGGAGTGGTCAGGAAGTGATGAAATTTGGAAAAAAGACAGACAGCAAGCAGCAATAAGTGATCTTTATTTCAAAATGATAGAATACAGAGCGAGAATGGCGTAAGCTCAGTAGGATGTAGGACCACCGCGGACAGCGATGCACAAAGAAATACGTCTAGGCATAGAGTCAATAAGAGTGCGGATGGTGTCCTGAGGGATGACTCTCTATTCCCTTTCAACCATTTGCCACAGTTCGTCTTCTGAACGAGGCAGGGGCAGAGTCTACAAACGGCGTCTAATCACATCTCACACATGTTCGATTGGTGACAGGTCAGAGAGTACGGTGGCTAGGGAAGCATTTTGCAGAGCATGTTGGCAGATGCGGAAACTGCGTTTTCGTGAGTTAGCCTGCTGAAAAATTGTATTAGGCAGCCCCTGAATGTAGGGCATTGCTACCGGCCGCAGTACATTATCCAAGTATCGTTGGGCCGTCATAGCGCCCTGAATACGAACTAGAGGTGACCTGGAATCGCAGGCAATAGCACCCCAAACCATTATGCCACATTGTCGCGTTCCAGTACAGTATTTTCGATCCTTTCCGACCCGCACAAGCATCGCCAGATTGCCACCACTTGCATTACTCCATTAGAAGCACTCTCGAACTCTATGCAAAATCTTCATTATTCCGAAGTAGCCACCTATAGGGCTGCTATATAGTTCTTTAAGGATGTCCAGGATCCGGGATCTTTGAAGTATTAGTTGCCATCGGAATGTTTTACCATCATGCGATTCAAATTTCTGGTAAAAGACGCCGTTTCGAATAAGGAGTGAGTCCAGAGAGCCCAGTATTGTTTTGTCGTGGGACTATAGTTCGAAGTGTTCTGCCAGGTAGGTTTCCTGTTTGAAGACTGCGTTAAGATAAATTATGAGTTTAATATCGCCATCTCCCACCTGGTTTTCCCTGATTTCTTTGTCACTCCATAGGTCTCGATCAGCCGATGTTGATGTTGTAACCTGTCGTGCGACCGTATTAAGCAGCTCGATTTTGCTTCGATCCTGGAACAATATCGGCAATTTCTGGGACTGATATTCTAGACAGGCCGTTGGCGTTTCCATGTGATGATCCCTTCTGATGACAGATAGTGATGTCATATTTCTGGAGTCTCTGCATCCACCTGACTATTTTCAGGATTCTTGAAACTTAAAAATTAGGTCAATGACACATGATCTGTGCGAAGCAGGAATTTTCTGCAGTAGAGATAATGATGGAAATGTTCTACGCCTTTAAGTATGGCGCGCAATTCTTTCCTGAGGACAAAGTAATTCCTCTACGGTTTAGATAGGCGCTTGTTCCAGTAGGCCATGATACGCTCTTAGCCGTTTATTTTTTGGAACAAAATAGCACCGACCCTTTCATTACTCGCATCCGGATCCAAAATAAATGGTTTTTGAAGCTGAGGATATGTCAGAATTGGAACAAATTTTAAAGATTCCTTCAGATTGTTAAATTCATGCTCACGTTCTTTTGCCACAAAAACGTTTGCTCCCTCTCAGTCAGTATGTCAAGGGCTCTTGTAATGGAAAAATTTTTTTTCACAAATCTCCTATAGTAGGTGCAAAGTCCAATGAAGCTTCTCAGCTGATGAGCATTTTCGTGCAATTTCCATTCTTTAACTGCAGACACTTTTTCAGGATCCGTAGACATACTTTCAGCAGAGATAACATGCCCGTGGTAGGCACTTCCTGTCTGAATAATTTATATTTGACGGGCCTTAATTTTAGATTGGCTTCTTTCAACTTCTGAAGCAATTTTGTAAGATTTTGTAAATGTTTTTCAAAATTCTTCCCCACGATAGTGATGTCGTCCACATATATCAGACAGGCTTCGTAGGAAAGAGCTCTCAACACAGCCCAACGGCCCATTACCTAGTAGAAACGGCATCACCTTAAGCTGCCAAAGTCCTCGTCTGGAAGTAAATGCTGTCTTTTCTCTGTCATCAGGATGTAGCTCTACCTGCCAATACCCTTCCTTTAAGCGAAGTGTCAAAAACCAATTGCTACCAGAAAGAGTGCCCAGAATGTTGCCAATTATAGCAAGAGGGTAGCTGTCTTTCTTCGTAACTTCGTACAACTGGCGATAGTCAACGCAAAATCTAGTTGAACCGCTTTTCTTTCTGATCAAGAGAATGGGAGATAACCATGCACTTGCTGAAGACTCGATGACATCGGTTTTTTTGCATGTTCTCTTACCTCTTCCTGTTTAGCAATCGGTAGATATTTTGGATGTTGTTAATTGGTGGGTGATCTCCGGTATCGATTCTATTCTGTGTCAAAATGGTTCGACCCACGTCTGAACACGAGCGGAAGAAAACATCTTGAAATTCTTGAATGACACGTTCGGCAGCATTTCTCTCTTCATCTTTTAATTGCGCATTCTGCAATAACTCCGATGTAATGATCTCTTAAGACACTGATTCTGGAATATTACAGTTTCGTTTAACGCTGGTCACTGGAATACATGTTGCAACCACTTCACCCTTCTTAATAACTCTCGCCTTGTCATTTACATTGGCAACTCTCACCGGAATAACGGCCGTCGATAGGTTGACGAGTGCTGAGGGTATTAGTACTCCTTTCGGACTGTTAGTGTTCTTAGATATTTCATAACGCCATAGCGGAAATTTCTATTTTCGGCTAGAGGAAGCAAAAATGTTTTTGCTGGTATTGTGACATCGTCTTGAGCTATGATTTCGTGGACAGATTTAACTCCTTCATCACTAATTTCGAATAGGGCTATGTCCTCAAAGGCAGAAAGCAGTTCATTCTTTTTAAAGTCCAAGGAGAAATTATATTTCCGTGGAAAGTCTAATCCGAGTATGCAATGCTCTGTAATATCTGACACATAGGCCGTGTGATGGTAGGTGGCACTTCCAAACGTGATATTAACGTTTAATTTTTCCTTGGATTTTATCGTCTCCACGGAGACAGGTCTGGAGGATAACGCATGCCGGCATCCAGATAAGTCTATCTTCCAGCTGTTGAGCCAGATCTTTTCGAATAATAGTAACATTCTCTCCTGTGCCTATGTTCATATTTCAAGGAACGCCATTGATATGTCCCATGATAAGGAGTCTATTATTACCGCCACTCATTGCAGAAATCTGAAATGCTTTAATATGGGGTTTGACACTATCTGGCAACTTCCGCCTCGCGAGATGGTCGCTAATTATTATTAGGTATCAGCGATGGTCACTCTGCTTCTTGCTGAAGAATGGTCTTTGCTTCTTTGCCTTGGGTGTTCTGCAATTTCTTCGTACGTGTCCGTCAGCACCACAGTTCCAGCACTTTAAGGTCGGTTTCTTGTCACTAATATTACGTCTCAAGGCGTTGACTTATCTGGTTAAATCATCCAGGCGAGCAGCCATTTGATCCACTATCTCTTGGACTTTCGCAGCTCTGATTGGGTGTCGGTCTCTACGAGTTGTTTTCTGGGCTGGCTTGAACTTCCTGGCGTACACTACAGCACTTTTTAAGTCCTGGACATTCACCATTCGCAGAGCTTTCTGTAGTCCAGGATCCCGGAGGCTGTCGATGAAATACTGCAAGGAAAGTATTTCCCTTGTTTCTGTTGGGCACTTTGAAAAGACGAGATAAGACAGCCTTTCAACATCCGTAGCAATCTCCAATCCAACTTTCATCTATTCTTTAACTGATTCTTGGTTAGTTTTTATCTCTTGTTTAAGGGATTTTTGGTCAGCTTTCACCTCTTCCTTGAACTCAACAAAGGCTGCCACCACCTGCCTTAACTGTTCGTCTATCGCTGTTGTCCCTGGCGGTTAATTCCGTTTCTGACATCAAAAAGTGTTGCGTGCGTACCGGTAATAGATTGAGTTCACAAGTTCTATAATAGGTTATTCAAATTTATTTTTATCAAAAGAAATATTTCAGAACTCTGTAATTTTTCGCAGAAATATTCGTACAAGTGTTCACATTATCACAGAGTATAATGAGTAATTACACTTCAAACTACTAAGAATGTTAAACACAGCGGAATGCAAAGCGCATCTAAAACGAAAGCTAATTGGGATTTATCTCAGTTCACGAGGAATAAGAACTCGCACCAACAATAATTAAGCAACTGAGGGCAGATGCTTTCTCTTCGGCCTTAATTAGTTTTCAACCGGCCGACGAGATATTTCTAGTACCTTCTGCTTCTCGAAATTACTGGAAATCAATATTATGAGTATGGAATTATAGTTAGAGCTAACATAGTGGGGAATTACATTTATTCAATTTCAATACATATTACGGTGATACACGGACCGGACTAAAATGTCCCCAAATTTAACAACAAAATAACAAAAAAAAAAAAAAATAATAAAAAAAAATCTGAAAAGTTTCGGATTTTAAATTACGTCCAAAGGGTCGTTTTTTAAACATTTTGTATGTTACTTTTATTTATTTAATATCATGTTCTTCGCATTTAAACCATAAAATTCAGTTAAAGAACAATATCGCAAAATAATTTTAAACTGAGCCTATCTTTAGAATTTCCTACACACAGTCTCACGCG
>KK116380.1:269765-294006 GCA_000611955.2 Stegodyphus mimosarum | reverse complement strand
CTCTCACGCGCTGGAGATAAAAATGTTTTTCTGTACAACGTTGGTATTGCTGGCTTTGAAATCTTTGAGTTTGTTAATGAAAAATTCGTTAAAGTTTTAGAGAATATTGTTACGAATTTCACATTTATTTGGCTATTTATTTAGAACTGTAATTAGAATTCCTTTTTATTTTCCCGTGCAACGCACGCAGACGATTTTTGAAGAGAAAGCTACGTAAAAAAAAAAAAAAAAAAAAAAAAAACATGCATACATTTATGCAGATTTTTCATTTTTTAAAATTTAATGCAGAGCGATAACATTTAACATTTAGTGGCAACAATTTGAGAAGTGATACGCCGTTTTTGTGTTTCCGACGCAAAATCGCAAAACGAAAGTAATAGTCCTTCGGGACTAAATCCCTTTGGACTAATAATTCTCGAAAACTGTTGTCAGCTTGAGGATATATCGCCAAATTACCGAGATACCCATTTACTCAATATTACTTTCACTTGCCCATATATTAGTACTTTTCTGCTATAGTTTAAAATTTGTCTGGTGCTGCATTACAAAGAAAATACAACAATTTCTCTTATAATTCTACCAAAATTACTTAAGTATAAAATTCGTAACAATACGAATTTCATTAATAGCTGCTTTGTTTGAGAATATATCAATATATAAAAAAAAAAATTTTCACATTTCAAAATTAATAAAGGGAGAAAAAAAAACTAACTGATGAGCATCTACAGTTTGTGACAAATATAAATCTTTAGGATTTTTTCTCCAGAGAAACGAAAGAGAACGGTTTACAAATTTTACGAAAATCGAAACACCGTGATGTGTTGTAGCTGAAAGTTGTACAGTAAGAAATAAAGCATTATATCAGATGTACAGGGTGTCCATAATTTAGTCGCCGGATAACAAAATTAAATAAAACTTAATTTTACGAAGTAACAAGAAATAATTTATATAGATATAATTCTTAGTTCAAGGAGTTTCTTTGTTTTCTGATTTTGGGGAACGACAACAAGGAACTTGTTTGTTTACAGACAAAATGGCGTCATGCATTGTAAAAGCAATGTAAATTCTCTGGTTATGGAAAAGGAAATTTAAAGGCAACTCCGACACGAATTTAATAAAACTCCCACCAATGGAATAATCAATTAAAAGATGGTTAAAACCTTTTCGAGAGACCGGACATGTTTTGCATAAAGCAATTACAGATAGGCCAAGCGCGAGCGATGTAAATGTTTACTCCAATTGAGATGTATTTGCGTGCAAATTCGTCAGCCGGGCTAGCCTGCAAACTGGAATTCCCAGGTCGACTGTTCATAAAGTTGTTCATGAACGGTTGAGACTGGCATATGGTATTAAATGGTAGATTTGTAAACAAATCAAATCTAATGACCGAGTCGATTAGTAAAGAATTACCTGTACACATTTTTGACCGTAGCAGTTATGATGATCAGTTTCTTCAAAAATTCGTATTCAGTGATGAAGCACCATTTCATATTTGAAGAGAGGTTACTCAACATAACTGCATTATTTGGGTTTCAGAAAAGCCGCATTTTGTAAGGGAAATTGAGCAATCGATTGAGGTAGATATTGCGTTAACATCTGATGCGCTCTAGCTCATTTCGAAGTGACTGCTCCCTTCTTTTCTCGGAATCATAAATTAATTCAAATGTTTACTTTTATATGCTGAGATTGCTTGTTGTACTTCAATTAGAAAAAATACAGCCGAACCTTTCTTCTAACAAGATGATACCTCTGTTTTTTGATGGGACATCACGTATGCACGATTTCCTTGATGAGACATTTCCAGGTCGTTGGATCAATTTCATGGCCAGCCCACAGGTGGACCAATTTCATGGCTACCCCTTTTATTGGACGTCACACCACATGACCAACGTCACCACCACCTTTTTTCAGACCAAAGAATCAAGTTTATGCTGCAGAGATTCGCAGCATCGAAGAATTGAAAAGTCGAATCACCAAAAACAGAAACAGCTACTCTGACTCTACAAATGCTTAATAACCTCTCGAGGGAAATCAAGAATAGACTTTATATTCTTAAAGCAACTAATGGTGCTCATGTTGAAATGTATTAATATAAAATGCTTTGAAGTGCTAACTAAAATTTAGTAAGGCTTTTCTCTTTATCTCTTATTCTGTAATATTTAAAACATATTTTTATCCTGTGAATAAATTATGGACACCCTTATAGACTTATTATAGATACCTGTTTATGCTCAAATTTTATCTCATTTGAAAAGTTTTGTAATCTTTTTTTTTAAGTTATTGTTTAACGGTTATATGTTAGTGTATGTTAGTGTTATTTGAAATAAATGCCGATTTGGAAATTTTGAAATTTTATATTTAGCTACCAGTATTTTTGAATCAAAAATGTAAGTAACAGAAATTTCTTGTAATTGCCAAAACTTAGGTTTTAGACAGAAAATAGATATAAATTAGAATTTTTCCCTTTGCGTCATTATTATTATTATTGTTTACGCATATTTAGTAACTAAAATTTTAATTTAGTGAAAATCTTTACTTTATTAAAAAAAACTTTTATATTTTACGAAAAATTTCATAGCGTTCTGCATGCTTGAGATGTCACTGCCTTTATTGATGCCTCACCACCGTTGAAAATTCTAATTTAAGGAAGGTTTATAAGGTGTTTCTCCTGCCTTCTTAGCATGCCTTCGTGGTGTAGTGGTCAGCACGCTCGGCGCGTCTTCCAGAGGTCCGTGGTTCGAGTCCCGGCGAGGGCATTGCACATTTTTCTTCTCTCCTGCTTTGAAATAATCTAATGCTTCTACAGTGGCGCTCGAACTAAGAAAGGTGGTGGATGATGATTCCTCACCACCAGGGATTGGCGATTGGTTCCTCTAATAAGGTATTTCTCCCTCCATGCCTTCGTGGTGTAGTGGTCAAAACGCTCGGCACGCATTCGAGAGGTCCGTGGTTTGACTCCCGGCCGCGGCATTGTACATTTTTCATCTCTCCTGCTTCGAAATAACCTAACGTCTCGAATCAGGTTTAACCTAATGTCAGGTTTCTCGAATGAAACCTGATGTCAGTGTAATAACCTAATGTCAGGTTTCTCGAATGAAACTTCCGGTTTATGCTATAGTTTTGTGGAGAGTTTTACAAAATTTTATTTAGAAACTAACGCTAACTCCTTGTCTAAGGCTCCTAAAAAGAAGCTTCATGAAAGTTTCTTAATATGTAAGCCTACCATTTAGATCCAGTCTCGTCTCCACCAACAGTGACGTCATTTTCTTTGTCCTCGTCAGTCAGTTCGTCTCAAGTCATGTCCATTCTTGGCACAAGAGGCGCGAAATTCACTATTTTGTACCCCTATGACAAGAATCTTGAGCCTCAATTGATTGCCTAACGCCATGCCATTTTCCTAGTCAAGAATCTGGGTTTGTACTGCTTATGTCGCAGTACAAAAGTACCCTTACGCATAAATTATTTTTAAAAACATTATTACGATGAGGAAAAGTAATTAGATTTTTGTTAAGGAAATATATAACCGATGTCTAGCACATAGGCAATAAATGGTTAGATAGACTCAAAAAGTTTCATGACCCTTGTCAATGAACTTCCACACTATGCCCCTTCGTCGCACAGCGAATATCAAGTCGATATTCAATTTCACGCCAGGTACCGGCAAGCATGTCGGCATCCACAGAAGCTATTGCGGTTGTAATTCTGGCTTTTAGGTCATCAATGTTCGACACTCTTCTCCTGTAAACGTTGTCCTTTACAAATCCCCAAAGGAAAAAGTCCAGCGGCGTTATATCAGGTGCATTATGGATTTCGTTTCTGTGAACCACCATAAAATCTGTGCTTTCTCTTGTGGTGTATGCATTCTCCTTAATATCCGGTCGAATAAAACATCACATACGAAAGTACAAAAAACACATAGAAAAAACACATCAAAAGTAAACATAACATTGCAAAAGTTGCCAAAAACAAAAGAGAGAAAAATGCAATTAATAAGCAGACGATATTTAGAAACGTACAGATATTTAGACTGGAAAATGAAATTATCTGAAATTAACCACACGCGCAGACGATATTTAGAAACGTACAGATATTTAGACTGGAAAATGAAATTATCTGAAATTAACCACACGCGCAGACGGTATTTACAAAAGTAAAGATATTCAAACTTGAAAATGAAACTATAAGAAGACTGAAGTGTTCAACACAATATATGAGTTACTAAAAGCAGCTTAGCTTACAATTAGGGGATTAAAAAAAACCTTTTCTTCTCATTATCAATGCGAATTGTTTAAGAACTCCTAAAGCATTAAAAAACTAGAACTATGTTTCTAAATTGGATCGTGGTTTTTAACTCAAATGGGCTTTGTCCCTGAAGCACTATTGTTTTCGTTTTGGCATTTTGCGTTGATTCACCATAGATGTCCGATTCACTTTTCAAATTGTTGTCACCAAACATTATCGCCCTGCATTATATTTAAAGAAATTAAATCTTAATTAATTATGAAGAATCTGCATAAATGTATGTTTCTGGCATTGTGATAAAACAACGGTACCTAGAGTTATCCAATTTTGAATAACGTACGTTTCCATCCGAATATGGGCTTCTGGAAGCCCAAATTTGGGATTTGTTTTATTATCTATTCCATATTTTGTAAAACGTTAACGAATTTTCGATTAACAAACTGAACGATTTAAAAGCGAGCAATGGCAACACTCTACGGGGAAAAAAAATTCCGAAATTCTAAAGATATGCTCATTTTTAAATTATTTTGCGATATTGCTGTTGAACTAAATTTTATCGTTTAAGTCTGAAGAACATGATATTTAATAAATAAATGTAACACACAAAACGTTAAAAAAACGCCCCTTTGGACGTAATTTAAAATCTGAAACATTTCAGATTTTATTTTGTTAAATTCTAAAGTTTTTTTTTATTTTTAATCCGTATCAATTACAAATACTGATGTCATTGTTTAACCTAGATAATATATTCTTCTTACTGTTTAATCATATTTATTTGGATAAGAAAAAAATTTCACCATTACAACGCGTGATCATATTTTGTGTAAATTATCTTCCAGTCTTCAACGCGCCTATCAGAAATATTAAACCTGATAACCTTTACTTGAAAGTCTAGTATGCAGCATAGCACTCGAGTTTCTATGTTTTTAGTGACATTTGAACAGCCGAGTATACATTGCTAATCAAGCTGAGATAACATGTTAGTTTGAAAAACATACATTTTAGAGTAATGCAGTTTGAAGACTGGAAGACTTTAAAAATATTTATCTGATAAATGCTTTTCGAACACTTTCGAAATAAAACTATTGTACCGTTCTTGTTTACAAAACAAATACGAAGCTGAAAGTTAACTATATTTATTTCTTCTTACAAGTACCTTCTGGAAACTTATGCACTATCTTGTAACTATCAGTTTAAAGCTTCTTTCTTTCTT
Source organism: Stegodyphus mimosarum (assembly GCA_000611955.2). Lineage (NCBI taxonomy): Eukaryota > Metazoa > Arthropoda > Arachnida > Araneae > Eresidae > Stegodyphus > Stegodyphus mimosarum. The sequence continues at coordinate 288,551 of KK116380.1, read as the reverse complement.
TCATTTTTTTTAAATTTTTCCTTTTCTTTTCCCTTTGAGAGAAAAGGAAGAATAAGTGGAAGACCTTTGCTTCTTTGATATTTCAGATTAGTTTATCTGATTATGGCAAAGCGCGTTATTTAGCCTAAGTGTAAAGATACCTTCGTAGAGTACTTTCTAAGGTACTGGCTGATACCCACATTACGCCTGGGGAAAACCACGAAAACACCTATGCATTTGGCTTGTTCGTCTGGAATCAAAACTATGTCATCAGTATTCAGTGATTTCATCGGTCGGTCGCTGGTACGCACTTATTATTTCAGATTAAAATTTCGTACTTAAAAAAGGGATTTTCTTCAGTTTTTCTCACTCTTCAGTTTAATGTGCTTTTTCCCGGTCTCTCTTCAGTCTTCAGTTTTCTGTGCTTTTTCTTATATTTTGCTATACGGGTTAGTGCCGGCGTTTGTGTAATATTTTAGATTACTTGCAATTTCAGCCAAATTTCGGGCAGAGTATTTTCGGCTTGCCAAAGTATCCTGAAGTTTCTGTCAACAAAAAGTGAGATTTTTGAAGCATCATGAGATAGCTCTTACTGCTACTACTCAAACCGCCCAACCGCGATAGTAGTTAACATCGCTGACTGCCGTGCCGAAGGGCCCGGACTCGAATCCCGGAGAAGGTACACGTTTGTAAATGTATAGTGTCGGTGCGGTATGGCGACGCTTCAAATATGCAGCGAGCCGAAAGTCCTTTCGTGTGGTTTGGTGGAAGGGGAGAGGGGTGGGAGACCCTCGGATCCGTTCCCTCCGGGAGATGCTCTCCATCAAAACTGGGGGGCAGAACTAAGTTAAATCGCACTGTCACCTGTAAGGTGCTCAAGGCTGTTGCCAAGGACAGGCGTATCTTGCGCTCCTTGCCACGATGAATTTTGTGGGCTCGGGCTGATGTTATTGTCAGACAAGTGAGCATAAGTAACAGCAGCAACTACTGAGCAAAATTTAGAGTGAGAAATCAAGGAGAAAAAAAATCTATTTATTGTATCAGTGATTGTATTCGAAACTGAAATATCACTCTTACAATACCATTTTTTAGAGGTAATATCATGAACAGATATAAAGAAAGTAAATAAAATACCCTTTTATTCACTGCAAGAAATAATAATAGGTGGCCCCTCCTCGGGCTTATAGGAAAGCCTCCACTCGGGCTTTAAATCAAGATAAGAAACTAATCTAATATTAAACTAAACTGACTTAGCCGAAGGTAGACACAAATACTTAACGTTAGTTGATTTAAGCTTGCCGGCGATTATCAACAGGCACGTAGAATACGGCCGAGAGTAGTAAATTTAATAACGAAGTCGCCTGACAGCAAACACGAGCCACTAAGGACTCCTATGATCTTTCTTTCGAAATAAGCTGAACCTTCTTTAAATATTCCTTCTAACTTATTTGCATACAACGCGATACCAAAAACTCATTTTGGTAGGAATAGTAGATGGGAAACGAGAATAGACAGTAAAGCATGTTTAAACTTAAAATAACTGTTAGAAACTTAAAGTAACCTCTACAGTAGCAAAGCACGCAAGGGCTATTTGCCTAAGGCGAGTGATGCTTTCGTGGAGGACTTCCTAACGAAGGCTGGTTTGTATGCATGTTACACATCTAAGAAACCACGAAGACACCCACGCGGCCAGTCCGTTCGCTTGAAATGGAATCCAGCGCAGAATTACCAGTGTTTAGGGATTTTACCGCTTGACCGCTGGTGAGTCTGACTTTGAAGGAAGAATTCTCTTTGTTACTTAGTCGAAATACTAGATAAGAATGCGGAACAGTTTTTAATTCTGTTTACTATCTTCAGGTGTTAGACGAATGCAAAAAATTGAATTCGTCTAACACCTGAAGATAGTAACCAAGTTCCAACAACAATCAGTATCTTAAGTATGAAGCATATGAAATTTGTTTATCATGCCTTCCATTTTTATGCTGGCTCATGCATATTTTCTTTTTTTCTTTTTTTGTTGTTGTCTTTGAGACATTAAATAATTCTTTTCGGAAAGTAAAATTTATCTAAAGCCACAATACAATAGTTAAATTGTAGAGACATTAGGTTATTACGAAGCAAGGGAGATGAAAAATAAGCAACGCCTTCGCCGGGGATCGAACCACGGACCTCCGAAATACCGGCTCAGTGTGCTGACCATTACACCACGAAGGCACGCTAAGAATGTGGGAGATATATCTTATAAAATTTACATTTTAAATGACACTTAAATATCTCATAAACTACAGTACTGTCACTAAACTTCATGTTTTCATTCAATTGGGAAAATTTTAGAAGGAAAAAAATATTAACATTTGAGCACAACGGAAAATCTAACACTTTCTGCTGCAGTTTTCTATAGTTATGTGATGATCTACAAAACAATCACAAATATGATGCTTTGCTTTATTTTCATCTTGCCATCGGGAAAAATTCAGACATTTGGTTTGCAAAGTACCACTTAACTTTACCGCTAACTGTGACGATGATTTAAACAAATATAGGTACTCTGCTGTTATAATGCCCGGATTCAGAAATGTATGGGCTCATGTATGTTTTACTTATGTATGTGTGTGTATACAGAGACACATTTACTCATATACATGCATATACACGTGCTTACATATACATTTCTGAATCCGGTTCCGATAATAGAAGAGTACCCAAATGTAATATATTAGAATGGGGTGTGAATTGGTTTTCCAGGGCTGTTTTAATTTATTTCATTCAACTGATGAACTACAGCCATCATCTAAGGATTAACGATTCATAGGTCCATAGGTTTTCAATAAAACAAATTTTGCTTCGAAAACATTTGGGTATTTTTTCACATTTTAGAAATGCTTAAAAGATCAGGATGATAGGAGTAAAGGAGAGACACGTTTTCCTAAAAGCAAGACATGTGGTAATTTTGCTGTTGAACAAAGCCATCTATTGACGATATTTAAGAAGATTAAAACTCACTCAGACTCTGGCTTACAACTCCGATTTTAGAAGTTGTAGGCGGAATCTTGGGGATCTCAGAATCATCTTATACCATCCCATAATGTTTTTTTAAATGAAAATGTGGCCTGAGAGCCCTTGAGAAAATTCTTTTTTTAAAGCTCCAGACTGGCTTAACTGGCCAAACTACTTTGCTCCCCTATTGGTCATAGGAGTCCCATGTTGACATAATCGGGTTGCGCTTACGTGGTCTTATTAAAAAAAGGCCTTAAATAAGAGTATTACTAGACTTTGTTAAGCAGGGGAAACATGGGTATTCTGTCATAAGTCTTCCCGTTCAGAGATAATATTTTTAATTTTCATTAAGAAACTTTCCTAGATATTTAACTGCTGCCTTTTGTCAAACTGCAATAACGGTGGGAATATAATTTTTACAATATGACTTTAGTTTGCTATGGTTTGGGAAAATCGACTAAATCTTTTTCTACTCTTTTTTTTTTTTTTTTTTTCTCTTTTTTTTTTTTTTTTTCGATTTCCATTTACCAAACAAGTTTAAAATGAACTCCAGCAAATTCTTTAATTTCTTTATCGCCTAATTCACACATACAGACTTTTTTTAAGCAAAGAATTGTCGTAGACATACGCACCAGTATACCAGTAATCAGGGCTGTTCCCAGGCCATTGGCTGCCCGCGTACTTTCCTAAGATTGCCGCCCCCCAAATTAAAAAAAAGCTCAATGTTTAATAAAATTTTTATTTCATACTCACTAAGTACTTATATATGACAAAATGTATAAAAGGTACTTAGATATGACATGTACTTACAATAAATTTAATGAATTGGTGTGGTATCGCGAGAGTCCGGAAGCTCCTGATTTTTGACCGTCCACGTACTTTTACGCGCTGCACCCCGCTAAGAACTGCCCTGCGAGTAATGTTGATGTTATAAACTATGCAGACGAGTAAATACAATAAACATTAATGTACACTTGCTTTGATTTCTGTAGCTTCAGCATGATCAGTTGTAGTTTTAATTTTGAAAGATTTATTCAGAGCAAGCAATTTTTTTTTAAAAAAGAAAGTACGAATTAGTTTTTAGGACAGGTCACTGTCTTGTTGCGTGTAAATTTGTAAAGGTGACTTCTTCTTTTAATCGAACAATAAATAATGCATGAACATGAACAATAAATAATGTTCGAACAATAAATAATGCATTAAAATATTGCATGAACATGAATCAATTGATTTTTAAAAAATGTGTTACTGAGTCTCTTCAATTCCCCCCCCCAAAAAAAATTAAAAAAATAAAATAAATAAATAAATAAAATAAAAATAAATAAAAAAATAAATAAATATAAAACATGCAAATTTTGGCAAAACAATTGATTTTTCTGTAATTTAGAAGGGGAATAGGTATGTGTATTTCGATTCCCGGATAGACATGTGAGAGAATAATTAATATTATATTTCAAACTATTTAATACTGCTAGAAAATTTGTGTGTGCTTAATTTGTTGCACTACAAGAAGTAAAACTGAGCTTTCGCTTCAAATGGTAGGATGTCCTAATTTGATTATAATTGTTTATATGATCAGAAATATTACTTTAGTAGTGAACTAAAAGCAAGATTTCAAATTAATTCTTATGTTACTTTGAGCTGTAACTCTAGACTTCCCATTTAATCATTTTATTAATTATTTACAAAATTTCTGACTTTCTAATTTTACTTTGTGGGCTTTCTTTCACTTAGGTATTTGCCAACTGGAGTATTAAGTGTGCATTTCTGGCATGCAGTTCTTAAGTGGTCTTTGGCTATTCATCGTTCATTCTATACAAGCCAGAACAGGAAAAAGTGGACCGCACACTAGAATTTCACTTAGGCTTGTACAGATATAGTCCCACCGCACTAACTGTACAGCTCCGTCCCAATTTTGAAGGATAACGCCCCTCGAGGGTCTTCCCTCTCTCCCTTACTTCCAAATCACTGCATAGAATTTTCTGCTTGCCATTATTTTATTTGATCCAATGCCACACAGACAGTACGTACTTGAAAATATTTTCAAAGATTTGAACTCAGCCCAGCAATACAGTAGCCAACATCGCTAACCACTAAACAGGGCGACAGTCTTCTACAGCTGGTCAGTCGTTTGCTTTCTTTCAGCAAATAAAAAAAATAATAACAAAAGAGCCGCTCAGGTTCCGTGAGGCCTCTACATCTCACCACTTGATACAGATCCGATCCTAATAGGGACAAGACAGTACACAGCGTAAGGGCGGCTAAATGATTATCTTCTTAGGTGGCCGCAGGCTACGAAACACGAGTTCCTTAGCCGGAGGCATAATTCACAAGTGCACATCAGTGTAGACACTGAGGGCGGGGTTTCGAAAATGGACCAATGAGCTTCTATTGCTCTTGTGACGGCAAATATTTGAAACTGGGCATATGAACGTACGTTGTTTACGTTTTAATTTGCATTAGTTTCGCTGTTACAAATGTTTGGCGTAATAGTAGAAATTCTCGTAGTGCTTTCGGTTTATGAGTTTATTTAATCGCTGACATTTCACTTTCGCGATTTTTATCACGTATTGATATTCGGATTGATGTTCGCGGCATATTATCATTCTTTTCATCGAGAAAATGGCTCAAGCTACAATTAGTGTCCAATATTAGGCATTTACTAACACCTGTGGAATAAGAGAATTCAAGTGCATAATTTTTTTATTGAGCTGAGAGACTGGAAGTGTTACAATGATTCAAGTATTTTCTTATTTCAGTGCTTGCATTCTTTTGAGTTTGAAAGTGTAAGACTGAAAATATATATTGATCTGATTGTATCTATTGTAACATTAAAAGTTATATATAAATAAATTAAATATATTCTTTGTGAATAAGATAAATTCATTCTGCTTGAAGAGTATTTCTTGTGCAGACAATGCATTTAAGAGCGAACAGTTATTAAATGTGAAATTTAACACAATGTATAGGAATCCAAATGAATATTCATGGAAAATTTAATATGACAATAGTATCGCAATTTTTATCTTAGTAATCTGAAATTCAGTTAGACTGTAGTTTTCAGTCTAGGCAGCATAATTTTTAAGATGAATGTATGTATATATAGGTATTTACACTGAAGTGACGAAAGTCATGGGATACCTCCTAATATTTTGTCGGTCCTCCTTTTGCCCGGCGAAGTGCAGCAACTCGACGTGGCATGGACTCAACAAGTTGTTGGAAGTCCCCTGCAGGAATATTGAGCTATGTTGCCTCTATAGACGTCCATAATTGTGAAAGTGTTGACGGTGCAGGGTTTTGGGCACGAACTGACCTCTCGATGATGCCCCATAAATATTCGATGGGATTCATGTCGGGCGATCTAGGTGGCCAGATCATTCGCTGGAATTGTCCAGAATGTTCTTCTAACCAATCGCGAACAATTGTGGCCCGGTGACATGGCGCATTGTCATCCATAAAAATCCCATCGTTGTTTGAGTACGTGAAGTCCATGAATGGCTGTAAGTGATCTCCAAGTAGCTGAAGGTATCCATTTCCAGTCAATGATCGGTTCAGTTGCACCAGAGGACCGAGTCCATGCCATGTAAAAACAGCCCAGACCATTATGGAACCACCACCAGCTTGAACAGTGCCTTGTTGACAACTTGGGTCCATGGCTTCGTGGGGTCTGCGCCACACTCGAACCCTACCATCAGCTCTTACCAACTGAAATCGTGACTCATCTGACCAAGCCACGGTTTTCCATTCGTTTAGGGACCAACCGATATGCTCACGAGCCCACGAGAGTCGCTGCAGGCGATTTCGTGCCATCAGTAAAGGCACTCGAGTCGGTCTTCTGCTGGCATAGCCTAAGGAAGACAAATTTCGCCGCACTGTCCTATCGGACACGTCCCTCCTACGTCCCACATTGATTTCTGCGTTTATTTGACGCAGTGTTGCTTGTCTGTGAACACTGACAACTCTACGCATACGTCGCTGGTCTCGGTCGTTAAGTGCAAGTAGTCGGCCACTGCGCTGTCCATGGTGGGATGTTATGCCTGAAATTAGATACTCTCGGCACACTCTTGACACTGTGGATCTCGGAATGTTAAATTCTCTAACGATATCCGAAATGGAATGACCCATGCGTCTAGCTCCAACTACCATTCCGCGTTCAAAGTCTATTAATTCTCGTCGTGCGGCCATAATCACGTCAATGCCTCTTCACATGAATAACTTGAACATAAATGAAAGCCCCGCCAAAGCACTTCTCATTTATACATTTTCTACGCGATACTACTGCCATCTGTATATTTGCATATTGCTATCCCATGACTTTTGTCACTTCAGTGTATATAATATGTAGCATTTTAAAGGGTAGTTTAATTTTGAATTAAAATCATTTAATAGAGATTAATATAGAATTTTACTTATAGAGGTAAAATTTTAAATAACAGCTTGCAACTGTAGCAGCACGAATTCAGCAGAAATTCCTAAAAGGCACTGAGAAACCATATTTTGATCTGTGGATATGTATTTCAAGTTCTTTTCAGCTTGACATAGTGTCCACAACATCAAACTAATTCTGATAAACCATGAGTAATTCTAATTAAAATAAAATTATATTTACAGAATGTTCGTACATTTTAGTACAGTAATAATTCTGCTTAAATATTAGTAACATTTTAAATTTGCATTTTTTTTTTTATTTATTGCATAGTTTTCTCTCTGCAAAATAACAGCATTCATAATATTTTAAGCAGTATATTTATGAATAATTAAATGAATCTGGATTAAATACTATTTCTTCACGCAGATGCAAAATACAGATTTAATAATAATAATATGCAATTGCAAAATTTTATTCAGACTTTTTAAATTACTTTCAATAAACTTATACAATTGTATTTAAAAATTGTAAGACAGTTTTTATTCCAAATGTATAGACATATGTTTTTTCATCTGAACTGAATGTAATAGCTGAAACAAATTTTAAATAATAATTACAGTTAACATTTTGCAGTCAATTACCCTTATATACAAAATGTTACATATCTATTATAGAAATTGCAAATTTAAGTACGTATCTTAACTTTACGATATGAAGAATGCTGACAAATATACTTTCTTGAAAACAGAAACCGAGATTGATGAGTCGAAGTTTCGCAGAGTATCTAACATGTGTTTTGTATGCAAATCCTTTCAACCAGGTAGGGAAATCTTCACAATTGATTATATTTGATCTAATTTCGCAATGAAAATTTTCAGAATAAATCGAGAATGCTTTAATTATTTTGTACAGGAAATTGCGTGGCAAAATGTTTTTAACAATCTTGCTCAAAACGGGCCAAAGGTAATGTGACATGATAGAAATATTATTGGAAATCCTTTGGTCCATCCTAGAATCCACTCCCTCGGTGGCTACACAGATGTGCACTGGTGAAATATGCGAGCCGGAGCCCTATCCCAAGCTAACAAGATATGTGATAAACGTAGCATGAAAACAAAGCGTATAAATAATATAGTAATGTATAATAAGCAGAATAGTCCTTGTAGGGGGAACAAAAAAAAAGCCATGTTCGTAATAAAGGCTATACGAAAGGAAGCATGTCCATCGATGTAGAAGCTTGTTTAAAAAACAACGATGGAGAAGTGGGAGCGATGAGATGTGTCAAATGGTGCACGTGATTGAAGATTCAATGATTGGCAGGCGGAAGCTGATTATCAAACATATTAAAATTCTGTAAAAAAGGGAGGCCAATTTTAATTTTCACGTGGGCAACCGATGGTGTAGGATCGGAACTGACTGGTTGCAGCTCATACATATTCTTTTTCCTGAAGGGAATGAATTTTTGTTTTATAACACGTTCACATTTCGTCCCACACTGTTCAACTTTTCTCGTGCAGTAGTTCTTACGAAAATAAGTCAAGGATACATCCAAAAAATGCAATTTTTGGGACTGTGAGACTAACAAAATATACTCGAACTATTCATCTAATACTGAGCTCTCTGTCTAGGGTTTCATATTTCTTCGTAAACTACTAGACGAAATCTAATATAAAAAGCTACTTTTTAAATAAATTGATTATTCTTTGTTATTAACTCCTCTTGCTTTTATTTCAGGTAAAATCTTGTTGGCATAAAATAGAAGTTGATACTTTGATACACAAGTAATTATACAGGGGTTCTACTGCTATTGCAGTACTTCCCTGTAAAACTGAGATTAGTCCGTGATGATAGGTGATAATACGTCCTGAATGAATCCCATGAAAGGAGCTTTGAGAAGGGTGAAGAGAAAGATGAAAAAGTCCTTTTTTGTCCCTCTAAAACTGGCGAGGGAGTTTAAAAACAAAGTTGTTATCGATCGTGCGGCATTTATTTCAATTTTCTGTAAAATTATGGCTCTAACTTTCTTGTTTATCATTGTAGGAAAGTTAACCTGGTTTAAAAAAGCATTAATTTGTTTCGATTTTTCAAGTGTTGATAAATTTTTAGGGTTTTCTACACCTACTTATTACTGAACTTCTTTCGAAAAATGGAGACCTGAAAACACCTGTCTATTTCTTCAGCTTCTCAAAACTACTTGATGTAAATGCTTGTTTTGGCAATTTATTACAAACGATTATACAATTCATCAGGATCCATTTAATCAAATGTGATTCGAGGTAAATGTTTCTTATCGAAACTGACTTATCGTCAATGTAATCTTTAAGGTACAGCTATTAGACAAGTAAATCTTTATCTCTTTCTCGGTTTGCACTTCAGATCAAAGGTTTAACCTTTGGAACTTTTATTGTATTCGAAATACTGATTGTGTCAACGATTTTAAAAATTGTACTGTGATAGCAAAATAAATGAGATATATGAAATTTATTTCATTATTCTTTTTATCCATACATAAAGAATTTTATTCTATCATTGCCTCTACCAATTGATATATTCATTTCATAATACCTCACTAGAGGGCGCTGTACATGTAATTAAAACCGTCTCCAATGTATATAAACAAAGGCTGAGGGGTTTTGTTTACCGGAAGAGTCGAGCTGAATCTATTGTGAATATGAAGTTCGTAATATGTTTATCTGCTCTTGTAGCATGTGTATATGCTACTGGCCAGTGGCAAGAAATCCCAAAGGACGATGTTGGCGCAATAAACGCAGCAAACTTCGCAGCTAAATCAATTTCAATGCGTACTAACTCACCCTATCATTCCAAATTAGTTCATATTCATAAAGTAGAGAAGCAGGTAAGCATTGAAATATAAAAATATTCAGTATAAAGTATCCAAAGTATGCATAAATGTACGATATTTATACGTAGCTTCACTTTTTAATGCTGTATGTCTATAATTCAATGCAATGAATTGCATAGGTGCAGCATTAAAAAGTGAGACTTCATATAAAAGTTATTCATTGTTAAATATTGTCATAGTCTTTTTATAAGAAACCATTATATATGCTACATAAAATCGGGTATTATTAAATTTTAACTATTACATATACCTATAAAATGATACTTTCTGAAATATTGTTGCATACAATAAATGAAATATTAAATTCAATGTTCTGAATATCATAATTAGTATGTTATAGGAAAGTAGATTTGTTGTCAGTTCTGTTATTAATTAGAAAAAACTAGTAGCATTTCAAATATATCATGAAAATTCTATGTACATGTATTTTAATAAAAATGAATAGGAGATACGTATATTTTCTCCAGAAATATGCAGTTTTGTCTTAAAATGATCTTTGAATTCAGTTAAGGTAGTTGGAGGTTACTGATAATTTTTAATGATTGTGAATTTTTTAAAAATATTTTACCTTCTGTTCCTTGGCTAATATCTGTGTTTCCTTTAAATTTTTATCTTAGTTGAAGTTAAGCTTATTATCCCATTCAGGATTGGGGAGAGGAGAAAGAAGTGCTTCCCCAGGCCAGTGCACTCTGAAAGTATATACACACAGGGAACAGGGCACCTTTGCAGAATTAATTACTCCCTCAGTCATTTCCCTCACACCCATATTGTCTCTATCACTTGTCAGTTCAGTATATCATTGTTTGAAAGCCTGGGAAAAATCTTTGAATAAATGACCTGAAAACATAAGAGCACTGTACATGTATCTTTCAGGTACAGGTTTCTTCGTAAAGAAAGGGATGTGTGTTATACAGCGAATGTACTTAAAAATGAAAAAATACAGTTTGAAATTATAGGTGTGTGTTACACTGTTGGGAAAAAAAATTGACTCTTTAAAAAACTAAAACTACACATGTGCAAATAAATTACATAAATATAATGAATGAACTATTCACATTTATAAAATCATATTAGTGTCTACCTTGTGCTATTAGATAAGTCAAACAACAAGAATGAGCATTATATTTGTAAATTTTGCAGGTCTAGTTTCATTTGCACTTAGGCAGCTGAGGCGAATGGTTTTGTAGTTAAACTATTGAAACTAGTCCTGCAAAATTTACAAATATAACAATGATTCTTGTTATTTGACTTCTCCAATAATCATTATTCGGCATGTTATTTTAACTGAAATTACATTGTGCTAGTTTAGCAGTTTTTTAGTGAGTACAAAAATTGACCTGCATAATTTTTTTCCAACAGTATATATAAATTCAAAAAAATTTACAAACTTGCACATGAATATTCAAAATGGTAAAAGTTTACAATTGGGTGCCCCTTGTTTTTTGGTGATTCTGTTTTGATGACAAGATCGGCGCCAATAAGACACAATTTCAAGATGGCCGCTACACAAAACCAAAACAAGAAGTCAAAGAATTTCACAAACTCTGTGTCCATGTACACATCGACCTATTTTCACTTAAAAAAAAATCAGAGAATTGCACAAACGTACTCATTGCACATTTTGACTTTGTCCATGTGCACATCGATTTATTTTAAATTAAATAAATCAAGAAGCTAAAACCATGTTAAAACTCTCATGGTAAACAGAAATGGGTTTCATCGCCAAAACTGAACAAAATGTTTCGCCAAAAAGCAAGGGGCACCCAATTCTACACTAGAGCCTTCAAAATATAGCTAAAATGTTAGAAAGTTGAATGTAGCAAAATATAAGGTAAATGTAAGAAAATTACTAAATAATATTTTAAAATTTTGAAGCTTATTATATATTTCAAAACATTGTTCAGGACAAAGCCCTACATTTCAAGTTTTGGTATTTACGTATTAACACCACCACAGTAGAAGTTGCGCTAATGCACCAATAAAGAGCAATCTTGTTCACACACAGCAACCCTGTTGTTCGCACGCACACACAGTTATCTTTTGGATTCCTGTTGCCTTGTTGTTTGCTGATTTTTGACGCCATTTTTTAGTGCTACGAAAATGCGTATTTGGGATTTGCCAAAAACAGAACAAGATGCAATTTAATTTTTTCAGGAGCGAAATATTTTATCAAAAAAACAAAAATGTACCAATTCCCATGACATGAAACTTTATTTTGGTAAAGGTAAGTTTTGGAAATGTAATTTAAGATAGTGTGATCAGCAAGTGGGACTTAGAAAAGACAACTGGTTTGAGGGAAGCAGAATTTCATTTTGTTCAGCTTTGAGTTTCATAGACTACTGGTGTGAGGAGTTGACATCGATTAAATTTTGTGAAAAGGAACTTGATTGAACTGTTATAGATTGGAACAGTCAGTTATGTGAATTATATGTCTTGGATATGGAGAATAAACCAAACAAGAAGGTAGGTGGACCAGATTGCATTGTGGAAATTGATGAAAGTCTGTTTGCTAAACTTAAAAGTAATTGTGGTCGAGTATTATCCAAACAGTGGGTGTTTGTAGGTATATGTAGAGAAACAAAAGATTTCTTTGTTGTCACTGCTCCTAATAGAACTAACTTTACCCTTCTTGATAAAATTATTGAAAACATTGCAGATGGTAGCATGATTTATTTTAGCAGTTGGAAAGGTTACCAAAAAAATAGAATAGATATAGAAGGATTCCTACATGCTAAAATTAATCATAAATACAATTTTACACAAACAGTTGAGAGATCTTGGGTCAGTGCTAAATGGAGGAACAAGAGACATAGGGGGACAACGAGACATTATTTGGAATCTTATTTATCAGAATTCATATGGCAATAGCATCAGGTGAAAGAAAATAGAGACTGTTTTGAATCTGTGTTAAACTCTATATCAGCCTAGTTTCCACCGAAATCTGATTGACTACTTTGTTTTTAAATAAAGTGTTTTGATTTTAAATAAAGTATTTTATTTTATGAGGCATTAATACGTAAGTACCCAAGTTTTACATTCATAATAAGCTAACTTATGTATGTGTTTTTTTAAGGAATTATTTTTGCGTACTGCAGATTGTCTTCTTGAGTTCTCTGTAAAAATATAAACAAGCGCCCAGCACACAATGTAATACAATCCTTTGTGCAATTGTTACATGTTCAGATTTCCCTGATCCAACAAAACAAGAACAACAACAAATAAATAAAAACTGGAACTGAAGGTCAAAGCTCTGTGAAATAACATTAAATAATGTAATTGTCTTCAGACACCATTTGGTGCTGTTTAAAACTTAAATAAAATATTCCAATTAGAAATCACATCATTGTGATCATAGGCCTGAGTTGGAAAAGCTGATCACATATATGATATTTTGGGCTAACGAAGGGAGAATCGTGTGATCACAGTCCTGAACAGGTTATAACATGGGTAAACTACTTAAATAAAAGAGCTAATTTGAACTTGCCTTGAACTGAGCCCTTAAACATTCCTTCAGAACTGTTTTGAATTGCATGTCTTGAGTTAAATGTAATATACATATTATAGATTGAAAATAATTTTTATAAGTTATGAATTTTGATTATTAATTTGACACTTTTGAAGTTTGGAGCAATTAGTGATGTATTTGTGGCATTTTATATTTTTACTGTTTCCATGTACTTTTGCTAATCTACATTGGCAATATTCTTTTTTAGATAGTTGCTGGAGTTAATTATAAACTTAAAATAACCCTTGGATATACATCTTGTAAAAAATCTGAAGTAGAATATGACAACATTGACAAATGTGAAGTTCAAGAGGTTAGTTAAGGTTTCAACATTTCATTTAATCAAATTTTTAAATTTACTTTTTGTATTCGTGTGCTAATTTATTTAATTAGAGCAGACACGAATAAGTTATTCAAAAAAATCTTATGTGATTTCAAATTATACTGTATGCCTTTATTATGCTTTTACTTTATGCTGATTAATGTTTTTCTTTATAGAACTCCCAGAAAAAGTGTGAAATTAAAGTTTATCGAAACTTGAAGGGTGAACATCAAGTGTTACATTTTGTATGTGTTCCTGATAAGGGAAAAAGTGTATGTGTATACTTGTTTTTGATAAATATTTTAAACTCTGTTTTATATTGGAAATTTACTTTTTGCAGGAGAATTGTGCATTCTTTTTAAAATTGCTTTATGTTTATTAAATTTTATGTGTGTAACAGTCCCACAACCTTATTATCATACGGTGTAAGAAATGGGCCACAGTTTTAATAAAGGGCTAAATTTAATATTATTTTGATGTTAATTTTATTAAAAGGACTCTTTGGGGATTTTAAAGGATTGTTTTTTTTTGTTAAGTTTATATGTATTTTTTTAAGTCCTGCAAAGCAAAGTATGAAGTATTTATTTTATTTTGTTTCCCCTTTAGACATCACATGTTAAAAGTGCTTATCATGATTATGCTGAGGAATTGCTCTTTCAGGATTTTATTGCAAGACATAACAAAGTATATCAAGATGCTGCTGGTATGACCGGTTCTCTATAAATGAAATTGAAAATTACTTAAATTAAGCAAATCAACAACCTTGTATTTGGCATAGATTTTAGTCAAAACTATCGATTTCAAGGGCAAACAGGCACAAGTTCTGATGAAGAGAGACCTACCTGTACCTGTTTGCCCTTGAAATTAATAGTCTATGCCAAACAACAAGGCTGTTGCTTTGTTTAATTTTATGTTTTGCATGTTTCTCTTCTGTCTTGAAAATGATTATTTATTTTTTGTTTTTAAGTTATAAGAATTCTTAAACTTAATTTTAATACTTTATTTAAGAGGTCTCTTTTCCTTTTTCAGAGAAACAAAGGAGATTTAAAATTTTTCAGACAAATTTGAAAAAAATTAAATTTTTGAATGATCATGAGCGAGGAACTGCAAGATATGGAGTTACAAAGTTTGCAGATTGGACAGGTAAATTTGAAATGATAACCATTAAAAAGAAAGGGGGGGGGACTTTTAGAAACTAAAGCATTGAAAGTATGTATTTTTGGGCAGAAATGCAAGGGAAAAAAAGTATACAATATTTATCTGAATTTTCTATCAGTATTATCTGGAATCAATATTTATCTGAATTATTCATATTTTGTTTGAATGTCATTTCAGTATTAATATCAAACTTTGAATATGAAGCTGCATTGATTTTCTTTGTATTAATATTTACAGAATTTTATTTCTTTTCATTATATAAAATATATCATAAGTTGCAAGGCTATATTTAAATAAACAACAAACTAAATATTAAAATTACTTAGATGTTTTACTTTTTTCTGTTCCTTCAACATTTGCCTCTTTTTCATAAAATCGTTATATATGCTTCTTTTTATATCTGAATATTTGCTCTTTACTTTCATCTCTTTTGAGACTGTAGTTCAAATAGCTTTCATTCATGCACTTTTTATTAAGTGGAACAGGCTAAAAGGAAATGAAATGGGGGGGGGGACAATTAGGAACTCGATCATCTGTTACAGTTTTTGTTATCATAGTTTTGAGGCAAGCCAGGCAGAGAAAAATAACCCTAAAGTTCCTATTAAGTTACAATCCATAATTCAACTTCAGCCTTTTCCTTCAGTTTCTAAAATGTGATTTAAATGAGTAGATTTCTGAAAAAGCAGACTTCCTAATAGAAGTGCTATCTGGATAAAAAAGAAATATTGGGAATGAGTCATTTAAAATGCATGTGTGCAAGAAATTTCTTACAAATTATTTTTCAGAAATTATTATGTCTTTCATTTACAATGAGCAACAATCCTTATTTTATTTCCTTTTATCATTTCCAAGTAAATTTGTTTTTAATGGTTTGAGAATTTATAGTTTCTGATTTCCTAAAATGGTGACATCAATTGAGGGAAAAACATTCATTAAAAAAAAAAAAAAAAAAAAGATTTCTGCTACAAAAATGTCTGAAATATTCCAAAAGACCTTTGTCGTAGAAGCACTTCATCATAAATAACAGTTTTTGAGTGATTTAAGATGTTTAAGGAAGGCAGAGAATGCATCAAGAATGAACCATATTTACCATATAAGAATGAACCACTTAATTAATGAGCATTGCATTGATCAAATCAAAATTTGGTGATTAGCAATTGCTGTCAAGTAATTCTTAAAGGTAATTTATGTTTGCTTCTTTGTTCTAGAAACTTTGCGTTAAAAGCATTCAGTTTCTCTAAAAACATTAATGTATGAAGAAATGTTAGATTTGATCTATAATTTAGTTTTTAACAGGTGGCAACAGTTGGTAATGTTTACTTCTTTTCAATTATGGATTTTTTGCAATAGTGTAATAGTTAGGCTGTTTGCATAATAAGTTTTTGTTTTGTTCATAAAGTCTCTTATCCATTTTAAATAAATAAGACGGTTTAGCCTTATCATCATCATCTTTTTTTTTTAACATTGTTTTCAAAGTGGTCTAGGAGATGCTTTCACAAGACAGTACTTCTTAAAATGTATTATTATCAATGATAAAATGTGTATCTATGTTTCTTATACAGAAAGAGTTCAACAATTAAATAAATAACACTCAAAAGAAGAAGCAAGACTGATGCCGTGTTGGTCAAAATTCAAGGTTAATGTTGAATGTTGTTTCTAGTAGCTGTGGTATTGTATATTATGAATTTCAACCAACTGACCATATCCTGAATAAAAAAATATTATTCAGGTGTCTTCCTGATGTGAAACAGAGTGTAACAAGGGATTTTACTTATGCTGAGATAACTCATGGATTTTTACACCATGATAATCACCTTTTGAATAAATGCATCTCTAAGCTCTATATTCACTGGGTAAGATATCATATGACTTCTTTGGTGATTTCTTTTTATCCATATGCCCACGAAAAGTTTTCATTAAATGCTAGTGATTTTGTTAATTGGTGAGAATATTTGTTTGGCTATCTTTATGCCTCATAGATAGTGTTCCATTCATAAATAATTTTGCAGATAAAAAAAAATTAAGAACGAAAAAAGTCTGTATGGTCAATACACATTTTGACAGCTGGGTGATGCTGTTCAGCTGAATGACAACTAAATATAAAGTATGTAAATCCAGATGTATGTTGCTTGCATGCTTGAGTTGGTTGCTGTTGTACTAACAGTACATGAAATTGTACCAAAAATTAGTATCCTTTTACTTATTTTCATGGTTAGAATTTGTTTTATAGTCATTGTTTTGAGTCTTTTGATGCAATAAAAGCAAATTTGGTGCAAATTGTCACATGGTTTTGAAAAATAACTTTAAAATATGTATTAAGGGTTTTAAAATTTTGGCACAAGTGCATTGAAGTCTAATGGGACTACTTTCAAACATATGTAATAAATATTAACCAATAAATTGAAATCTTTGTTTTATGGAATTATTCCCGTTATATTTTGATCACGGTAATACATAATTATTCTGAAGTTATACTAAACATGAGATGGAGCAATGAATGTTTATAATATAAAATTAGGATATATAATGAAAGAAAGAATGTATATCCACCCTCTAGAATTTGTCTTAACATGTTGGTCACAAGTGACAGACATGGTCTGGCTTTTTCAGTTTTTTTTTTTTTTTGGTGACTGCGAAATGGACTGATATCTGAGCTATCATTCAGCAATGCAGGTCACACTCTCTGTTTATTTCACTATATAAAGTGAGTGATGTGGCCCTTCTGCATATTGTTGCAATTTGGCCTGAAAATATTATTAAAAAAAATCTGAAAGGTTTCATATTTTAATTACGTCCAAAGGGGCGTTTATTTAACATTTTGTGTGTTACCTTTATTTATTAAATACCATGTTCTTCGCACTTAAACCATAAAATTGATTTCAAGAGCAATATCGCAAACTAATTTTAAATTATAATTTAACAAACATAATTATGGAACAAACAAACAAAAAGTAACTCAATAACAATGTGTTTTATTAAAATATTTTAAACAATAATGTGACTGAGAAGGACATTGAGGACAATATGTTGTCACATTTTTGGTTTTATTTTTGACATACTTTCTGTCATGACTCGTAACATTATCTTTATAACAACCATAACACCATATTCTTGTCATCCTGTTATTCTATTACTGCTGTAACTGCACAAAAACAAAAAAAAAAGCACCAAAATGATAAATTACAAATTTGGTTTATTTACCTCACAGAATAAGCCTGAAAACCAATAGTAATTTTTCAACCAATTTGTATAAAATTCTGTGGTAATTAGTGTATTAAAAAATAGGAACTTTCTGGTTATCTCACCCCCAACAATATATCGCAAACTCGTTGCTGATTTTGGAAAGCATTAACAAACTTTGCGACTTTTGAGAGCAATGGGTTTCTTTCCGCAATAGGATATCCCTTGGTAATTCAAAGATTTTCGCCAAGCCAATGTTTCAAAAGCAAGAGCCATTTTTACTATAGATGATGCCCTATGTATTACACAAAAGAGCAATCAATAAATAAAATTAAAAAAGCAAAAAAACATCATTAATAGAACACTTATCTTTTTCAAGAAATCATTTTATAATTTTTTTTTTTTTTTTTTTG
>KK116380.1:158458-261464 GCA_000611955.2 Stegodyphus mimosarum | reverse complement strand
TATTATAATTTTTTATAATAATATAATTGTTTAAATGAATAATATGTTTTAAATGCATAAATTTCTTATGCAAATGTGCATATAATGCATTTATGCTTATAAAAATGTAAAATGCAGGGAGATAAGAAAACACAACAAATAAATAAGAAAAATGCAAAAGTTCCTGAAAAGATATATACAAGCCACTTGCAAAGTGTAAAAGATTTTAATGTGAAATTCCAAGTCATTGAATATGCCAGCATGCCTCTTAGAACAGCTGAACTGCTATGTATCTGATCTTGGTATGCAAAAAGAGCTGATTGCATTGATAGAGAATGTCTAAGCACAAGTCTTATTCAGAACTCAGGGTGCACTACATTTTGAATTTAAAAGTCATCCGAGAGAAATATCCCAAAATAAAAGTTGTTACCAAACCAACATATTGATTTTCCATCTTCCTACTTAGTGGAAGCAGGCTTTAGTCAAATCAGTAATTTACCATGAAGAATGAGAAAGAGGTTGAATATTTTTGAAGAGATGTTTTAAGAATTAAGGAATTTTATATAAAGCAAATTACATCACTACATCAAGTGCAGTCATCAAATTATTAAAATCGAACTTTTGTGCAGTTAGAATCTGTGCTTGTGCTTTTGAAAACTTGTTTATGTCTGTAAAATTAAAAAAGTAATAATGCAGAAAGTAACAAAACATAAATGCAATAAATTTTTTTTTCAAAATTCGTGTTCTGATTCTTACTCTAAATATCTCTCTTTATGTGGAATTATTTGTATTATGATTATGTTGTATGCTGTATATTATAAAGAAAAATGTGAGGGGATGAGTCGAGAAAACCGTTCTTTTGAAAAAGGTCGATGCAAAGCAAGAGTTGCGGATCCCTGCTTTATCCTTACAAAATATGAGATGTTGGCTGAAATTTCTTGAAATATTTACTGAAAGAAGAATTGGGCTAAATTTAGGAAAATTACCTGTAAATGGTATCGAATAATTCCCCACATAGATATTAATCGTCATGATTATTTCATGTGGGTTTATAGGTTTATATTAAAGACAGGATTTACAAGAATGCCTAAAACTTATGTGAGGAAATAGCACTGGAAATTACTTGCATAATTGAAGCAACAAATTTTTAAAAATACTTAATCATATTATTAGCAAGCTTAAAAACGTAACTCTGTTCTGCTGAAGGCAAATGTTTTAAAAACATTGTTCCTTTAATTTATTTAACTAATTAAAATGATATGATTTAAATTCCTTTTTTTTAGGGCTCAGAAATTATAGCCTGTTACTTCCTTTCATGTTAATTGGGCCACTTGTGGAATATTTACTCATATAATTAGTAATCAAAACCTTTTGTCTCTGTTTATTTTAGTTCTTGCTGTAATAATATTACAGTTCATAAATTTTTGTTTATTTTAGTTCTTGCTGTAATAATATTTCAGTTCATAAATTTTGCCATCTTCAACTGACTTTGCATATTTTCAAAAAATACCTTGGAGCAGGCAATGCAGTGCATCAATTTAAAGTTTTTTGTTTAACACTGTTTTTGAAAGGACATTGAAAATATTATTCTGCTAGATTGACTTTTGGGGTTGCTTGATCTTCTAAACAGGATAATTATAAATAACCTTTCTTTAAAACTTATTGTTTCTTTTGAGGGGCCTTTATAGATTTAAAATAATGATCAAAATTTATCATAGTGAGAAGTATCAAAGAAAAATACCTTTTTATGCTTGATTATTATTATTTTTTTTAATTCAATAGAAATCTGATGAATGGCTTTTGCATTAAAAATTTGTCATGGTTGTGAAAATGTAATGCTGGTTATTATGCATTCACAATTACATGGAAATTCCTCTTAGGTTTGTTTTTCTGTCATACTTAGGAATACAAATTTACTCCTTCTGTCACTCATTTGGTCATTTTTGCACTCACTCATTCACTTGTTCACATGCATACATATACACACAATGACAGTTTTGATGTGAATAATGTAAATGTAATATAGCTATTCCATAACAACACACTTGCACTTATGAAATAAGAAAGGTGAGTGACATATTACTTATTAGCAGTACAGTCATCAGCATGAATGTTAGTGAAGTTCTATTTTACTGGTTAATTATGGTTTTGATTTGCAAAATTTAACATAGTTATTCGCTAAAAGACTTTTTGTGTTATGCAAGTACACTGCAAAAAGGGGGAAAAAAGTAATTCAAAATTGTTTTTGAAAAATTTATAAAAATTACTTAAAAATACAAAATTTAAAAAGAAATCACAAAAAATTTTATTTGGAACATATCTAAATTTTAAAATATGAGAGAAAGAATCAGGTTTAATAAAAAAGGGATATTAATAAATATATACCAAATTCAATTAATATTGAGGAGCTAAAATTTTGAGAGCTAATTTTTAAAAAACTACTGCGATTTTTGCAAAACATGGCAGTTTGGCATAATTTGTGTTGTAGAATTGAAATATGGAAAAAAATTGGCATGCTATTTCAGAAAAATTCTGATTTTCTGTAAAATACCTATACTAGAACAATGCTATATATAGAACTAATACATATCCCAAATCGCGCTTTCGAGACATTAAAAACGCAGGTAAAATTTTGTCAATCGACCTAGTAGAATGGGAGATATAGAACTGTCCTCCCCTTTTTTGCACAGTGTACTTCAAAAAAAAAAAAAAAAAAAGGAAAAAAAAGGGGGGGTCATTGTAACCCATGTGCGACTTTTGCACCACCTGTTAATCAAATTTAATCGTAATTATATAGTTGTGAAGCTGTTCTGATATATATCAAGTAATCAAGAAACAAATGTATTTTTTGTGATCTTTGTAATTATCATGAATCTTTGCATTTAATCCAAAAATTATCACACACCCGTTTGTATATGTATATATATGCATGCATTTGAATATATACATAATGCTTTTTTACATATTTCTTTTCTAGAGATGGCTCAGTGGCTAGTGAAAAACGGTCCTATTTCCATTGGTATTAATGCAAATGCAATGCAGGTGAGCATTATATAGTTAAATTTTTTGTTTTGTTAACACGTTTTCGTTCTAAGTATGGACTGTTTATATTTTGAAATTCAAAATAATTCTAAAACTTAGTCTGATCTTTTCTGTAGTTTTATTATGGTGGTATATCACATCCGTGGAAATTCTTGTGTGATCCTTCTAATTTGGATCATGGAGTATTAATTGTTGGTTATGGTGTTCACAGTAAGTTAATTATTCCTTATTATTATTAACTTTTTTGAGTTTTGGAAATATAAATGTCATGTATCTCTCAATGTTAAGCCAGTCAGTCAGCTTCCTTCTCACTGCCAGCAGAGGAGAGGACAAGGAACTAGCTTGGGAATTAAGTTAATTTTGGTGTAGTAACTTTTGTAGGTTGTTTAGTATAATACTGAGCAAGATAGTTTAAAACTTCGGTACGTTTTTAAAGACATGTTCGATTTAAACTGAAAGTTTAAATTTTTAAGACTTAAATCAGGAGAATTCAAGATTTAAATTTCAGCAACAGACCCAGAAGTTTAAATACCCACTATCATTTCTTTAACCAGTGGCTGAGTGGTTAATAAATACTGGAAGTTTGATCCACAGGATGAATACATAGTTGGTTTTCATGGATTTCTCCTTGTGTACGAAGAATATGAGCTAGTTTTTCTTAGAAATGTTCTACAAAGGCATCTCTCTTCTTAGACAGTAGCCCTCGTGTGCTTTGTCCTGTTCAAATAACTTAACCTAACATTTATAACTTTAATCATAATTATATGTGCATGTTTCTCCTTATATGCACCTTTTAAAATTCAGCTTTCAATATATATATACTTTTCATTACTTTATCCGTGTACATATAAGTAGCTGCTAATTTTAATATTAAAAAAAAGGTGTAATAAAATATCCATAATTCTAACACAGATGATGCTTCTCTGTGTATTCAAAATTTACTCAAATCACATCTTAACTTCAGGAGATATGCAAGTGAAACATATAGTTGAACAGTATGCTTGGATAATAGCTGCCTATATCAAATTTCAAAGTGGCAAAATATACATGTAATTTGAAAATAATTTTAATTCATTGACAAAATAACTGTGCTTAAAGTAATTCCTACAAATTTGTAAATAGTTTATTGATCTGATTTCAATCTGAAAAATTTAAAGTTATACAATTGTCATAAAATTAGAATAAGAAAAGAAATATTCTTCTTTAGAAACTTTTTTTTATTTCACATTACAAGACAACTGAACATCAATTAAAATACAAAACTAAGACAAAAAAAAAAAAAAAATCAGTATATCTATAAACTTAGAGCATTCTTTGCCACTCAGCAGTGCTCCCAAATGGAAATAAGAGGAAGGGCCATGTCTTTCTCAAGATAACATATGGGACAAAGAGTGAGGAGTGAGATTGAGGCGTTGAAGGCAGTCATGACCAGATATAAGGTCGAACAATGCACAAATTTCTTTCTAGGCCTGTGGGGTACTTCAAGAATCTGTCTAAACCATAATTTATTTCTTTTTCTCTCTACGAGTTCTTGGAAAAAGAAATTTCTGAAGGCTTTCCTAACAACTCATGTAATAGAGTTGTAGGGAGACCACGCTGTGATGTTTGAAGGGCAAAAGCTCCCTTCTTAGCTAAGAAATTGGCAGCCTTATTACCATGAACTCCACAATGGGCAAGAATCCATTGAAGTACAAACTCTTTGTCATTACTTGATAGCCAGTTAAAGACCAAAACAGAAATTGACAACTAAAGAGTGGGAATCATTCTGTAAATCAATAGCTTGAAGGATGGCTATATACTCTGATAAGAAGGCAACCTTTGAAAAATGCTCCAGACAAGTCTGTAGTTGTTACACAGCTCGGCTGATGGTTGCAATTTCACCTTTAAGAGCAGTTGCAATGGGTATAAAGAAAATAAATCACAATGAACACCTGCACCAGCATTAATGATATCACTCATTCTGGAATCATAAGTGTACACTTGCAACCGTTCTTCTTCCAGGTAGCAAGAATTTATAGTTTTGTATGCCAAAGCTTAGAGAACATTTTAATTAGTCTTGGTTTTGAACACCTCTTGTACAAGGCAGATGGAGAAACCCTTGTTTTCGGTAGGGTTACAAGGTAATAAGAAATGTTAAATCTCAAACTTGAACATTTCATAAACTCCCTAGATAAAACCACTTTGTGTCATTAGATTCCACTCAGGCCCAAAGGGATAGGCATCTCTAGGTTCTGATGATTTTCTTCCAAATAAGTACAAAACAGATAATCACAATAATAGGTTTATTATTAGTGCATAACAGTATTAGTTGTTTTCACTGCACCTGCAATTAGATGCAGTGACTGATTCTGGAATGTTTCTAGATTGAAAATTTGCTTAGAGGAAGTGATTAATAGTTCACAACAATACATAAAATGTCACAGTGGTAGAATAGGTAAAATACAGATATTATAAGTTGTGCTTGGAGTAGTTTTTGAGCAACTCCACTTGGAACAAGCTAAAATTTAAGAGAGAGAGTCTTCTCGAAGTATCCTGTACATGCGATTTTCAAAAAAAGTTTTCTGTCAAGGGTTACACCGAAATATTTGAAATTTTTAGTAGTCAGGATTAAATGTCCTTCATGAGAAAGTCGTGGTCTGATGGGTTAGGGACAAAGATTCAACGTTCTTACCAAACCAACTTACCAACGTTTATTTTCATGTTTAATCGGATCCAGTTTTCTATGATTAGTAGCATACTCAGAACAGAGTTGATACTGTGCTCTGCAATGTTTCTGGAGGACTCTGGCGAGGTCTTTAGAAACTTCACTGCAAGTTTAAAAACTAGAATCCTAATGTAACATTTGGTATCACAGAGTATAAATTATCATTGTGAAATTACCAGATGTGTTTAGTTAAAAATGAAGATGCATGTAAGGATAGCTTTAATTTACTATGGGACATTTGTAAAAGCAGTATTCTTAAAGTTGAGAAATGAAATACTAATAGTTCTAAGTTCTTGTCTTAGAATTTTACTCCCCAAGATGCTGCTTTATATTGTAGTGTAAAAACTAAAAGAGGCTTAAAAATATTTTTCTATAACTATGAAAATAATGTATTATGTTCTTTAATTAAATAGCATCTTTCCCATTTTTAAATATCGGAGCATATTTGTAAATTAGTCTTAGCCAGTGGTTCTAAACTTATTTTGCCCCATGCACCTCTTTCCCCATCACCAGAAGATCATTCCCCTACCCTTCTTTTCCGAAATTTGAAATATACATATGTACATTTATTTAGATTTCAATAATTTTTTAATGTGTTTTATAAATTAAATAACAGAAATTGGTATAGAGAATGTTGATAAATACCAAAACTTGCATAAAAGTAGTTTTTTTATATTCATAAACTAAAACTAAATACGTAACAGCTAAATGCATTCTGTTCTGAAACTCTGTAATTCTTCCCCTAGTTGAAAACCGCTGTCTTAGCCATATATGTTAAAATTAGCTTTTGATGATCTCCACAATGATATTTTTCATTTTCACATGTACACAAAATAAATAAATTTTCAGACTTTTCATCAAAACATTACACCCGACCATTTAATCAAAGCAGAAAAACTTGTTTTGGACCTAATAAAATAAAGTAGTGATAATATGTATAAAGAGACATACTTTTCAGATATCAAGTATCAGACTTAAATATTTCATTTCTGATAATAATAATTAAAATACTTTTTTTAATAAAAAACCACGTGTCCTTTTATACATGTGGGCTTTTCTTTGATGTGAATTGGCTTTTATACATGTGGGCTTTTCTTTGATGTGAATTGGTTTTTATCCATATGGGTATTTGTTGCATGGACAATTATCATAGTGGGCTTCTTTTTGTGGCCTTAAGTCATCTATGCTTTCATCCACTGGGCTCTTATCTGGTCACCAAGATTGGATTATTTGCATGTAATGGGAGAATGAGTGTATTAATTATTATTATTTCCATTAGAGCTTTTCTTTAAATAAATTTACGAGGTCACTTGCTGATTCATTTGCCAGATTTTGCTTAGCTACGCAAACTAAGCAAAATCTTACTGGGGGTTGTCTTGTATCCCCCTAGCTTCCTCCTCACTTCTGGGAGAGAACAAGGTGAGATGGGAGCATGAGAATTTAGTTAGCTTGGGTTTAGTCTTAGTAACTTTTGTAGTGAATTAATATAATACCAGAGTAAGTTATTTTAAAATGTACATAAAAATTGCAAATAGCACTGTAAATAAGGAATAATACACTGGTTATCATAAATTAAGGAAAAATCACAAAAAAAGAGATAACTCCCTCAAAAATAAGCCAAACTGTGTAAAATTTGAATATGCAACGACGAGCACCGATGTTTGACATTATGTGCATGCAGGAATAGAACCGCTACTCCGACTCTTCTTAGATCCTCCCTTGCTGCAGCCACCGAAAGGTTGGTGTCAATGTCAGCTGTATGTAGAAGGCTTCACAAAAGTGGTCTGTATGCGAGATGACCAGCCATTTGCAAGACGCTCACGTCACGCCATAGGAGGGACCGTTTGCAGTGGGCACGACATGTCCACTGGACACCTGATCAATGGAGGGCTGTTCTTTTTATGGATGACTCCAGGTTTAGTCTAGAAAGCGATAGTAGGCGTTATTTGATATGGAGAGAACCTGGAATCCATTATCATCCGTCAAACATCTGTGAAAGAGATGCAAACGGAAGAGGCAGTGTTTGTGTTTGAGATGGCATCTCTTTGGGTGGACGCACAGACCTCCATGTCTTTCCAAGGGGAACTGTGAATGCTCAGGTTTATAAAGTGACATCCTTGATGCTTATGTGCACCCATATGCCAGGGCAATAGATGATGCTTTCCTGTTACAGGACGACAACGCAAGACTACACAGGGCTCGCATCGTAGATAATTATCTTCAACAGGAAACAATTATGCGCATGGAGTGGCCAGCTCGATCCTGGACTTGAATCCTATTGAGCACATTTGGGATGCTTTAGAGAGACATCTAGCTGCTCTCAAACCCCTCTCAGACCCTTGCAACTGCTTTGAGTTCCACAGGAAGCGAGAGCGAGAGCAATCTCGCTTCCTATGGAACTGATAGATCGCATAATTGAAAGCATCACACATCGTTGTGTGTGCTGTATTGCTTGTAGAGGTGATTATATTCCATATTGAAGGTACTTTTCCTATAGCAAACTGACACCTTCGATTTGTTCATTTTATACATGTGCTTATTTCTATACTACCATAATCATCTGGTAATTTCTTTTTGTTATTTGATACATTACTATGTGTTGTATATTGTGGATAAGTTTCATAAAATTCTACATGTAATGTTTTCCGTAATCGTGATTTTTCCTTAATTTACGATAACCAGTGTAGTACGAAAAGGATTTATCAAGTGTGATTTAACTCAATGTCTTCCCGTGACATTACAGAATATTTGGAATAGAGTTAATGATTTTTCATTGGATATTTGACATTTAAAGCTAAAAACTTTTAAAACAGTTTGCTGAAATTGTTTTCTATTTATAGTAGTGTGAATACAAACCTGAAAGTAGATGCATACAGGATTAAATACAGGATGACAATTATTACTCAGAAAAGTCCATTAATACTAATAAAAAATATAGAGGGTAAAAAAGAAATAAAGAATGCAACTTTGCCAGTTTCACTTGAAACAAAAGACACTCAACTGATGAGTTTTTGAAGTGACTGCCTCTAGAGACAATGATATGTGAAATAATTATCAATGATCTTTCACAAAATACCAATAGGGAGATTACTTAAAACATTAATAATGGTTATTTTCTGTTCTTCAATTGTTCATAAGGAATTTTGAAACTTCAATACAATCCTGAAGGAAAAAAAAAATCTGATGTGTACATCACATGACTTCCTTGCATGAAATGTTAAATTATATGCAATTTTCCCGCATTTCATTTAAACATATTGAATTAAATCTACTTCATCTTCACATAAACCGCAATAGAATAAATGCACTCTTTAAAGTTCACTATATTTATTTACCATAGCCACAGTTCAGTGCATGGTTCACTTAACAGCGTTACATCTCATTCATTTCGTAACTCAGAGTGCGCAAAAATTATATCAAGTGAAGAATTACCACAAGTTGTATTCAAATACTATAATAAATCTAAAACGATGTATAAAAGAAATTAAACAAATCAAAAAGAAACAGTTTTTCATAGACAATTCAGCACCGCTTACCTAATGAGCATGCGCTACTAATTAATTCAATTCTCACTTCGCGGCAAGGCAAAAATATATAAAACTTCAATATATTTTCATTAAAAATTGAAAGATATAGAAAATATAAAATACCAAGTACAGTTAAAACAATTTTTACAATTAAAATTACAGTTGTTGCGAAGCTTAGTTTCTCTAGATTGGCAACAAATCCACTATTCTGCTAAATTTCAAATGTAAACAAATATGGTCGCTATTGTACCCAAAATTAGGCTTAGCCACACTTAAAAACTTTTAAATTCTTCATAATTCGACAATTATTGCAGGTTAAGTAAAGGCATAAAAATCTTAAGCAATAATCTTAAGCATAATTCAATCATTTTTTAAAGCAAAAAATGCACAATTTACAAACATATAAGAGGCTACTCGTTTTTGAGTTATGCGAGATACATACGTACATATGCACAGATGCCATGAAAAAATCTCTTTAGAATTCATTTAAAATCTGTTATATAATTTTGAAAAAGAGTCCTTTATTCTGTCCAAGTACAGATGTCACACAAAAACAGTTAAATTACATTCAATAGCGGTCAAAATGGATATTTTTGTTGAAATATGATACCCAAAATGTTTTGCGATTACAATACTTCCTTTTTACTTCGTACAAGGAAGTAAAAATGTAGCAGACCCAAGCCAGAAATATAGAAGCCACTAGATGCCATTAGGACAGTGACTTAGATAGCTTAAATCTATTTTTATTCCAGATTTCAAGTAAATTTAATCAAAGAAATTTGCATTCTGTGATAGGGCACTCCATCATAATGGAACCAATAATCTCAAATTATGATTAATTCCGAAATCTATGAGAATTTTTTTTTTAAATGGACATTTTTAAAAATTTGAAGGTATTTATGATTATAAAGAGGAACTCAATAATAGTTTATAATTAAAGTTACAATATTAGATAAATAAATATTTCAAATATAATTTGAGTAAAATACATTTTGATTTACAGCATATCCAATTTTCAAGAAAACACTGCCGTTCTGGATAATAAAGAACAGTTGGGGTGCTTCTTGGGGAGAACAGGTACTTTTTCTATTAATTGATGTGTGCTGCAATAAATATGAAATTATCTAATTTTAAGGAAGCCTTTTATAGGCACATAAATATTTCATGAGTAAAATTTTTTTATCTAGGGTTATTACAGAGTTTATCGTGGTGATGGAACATGTGGCCTAAATATGATGGCAACTTCTTCTATTGTTGATTAGCATGATTGTGAAGACTAATGTGAGCTGCTATTAGTTGTAGAACTATTTATATAGCCTTTGTGATTTTAATAATGACATTAGTGGATTTTATAGGAAAATTTATAGTATTTTTTACATGCTCAGTATTTATATATAGATATTATTTTATATTTTTCTTTAGATGAATTAATGTTTTATATGAAAAAATAATTATAATTTTTTAAATATATTCATGTCTTACCTCTTAGATAATTAAAAAGCTTAAGATTAACTATTGTTGCACATTCATTAACATTTATACTGGAAAGTGGAATTGTAATATACATTACTTTAATCCATTAATTAATATATGGAGTTTACACAAATGTAAAGCCACCCTCTTTCTCTCACACATACATTGATTCTTATTTTGATACTATGGTCTATAGTAATATCCAGTTTGCATATTTAATAATAATAGATTTTTTTAATAATACAAATATACCTATTTTGTTCATGTACAAAATCATAATAGATAATTATGTAGCATTATTTTAAAAATAAAATTCAGTTGATGCAAAAATATACAATCATGAAAAGAAATATTAAATTTACAAGAAAGCAAAACATCTAATTATTTCAAATTTGGGGTATTTCTTGCAGACAGCAGTAAGAAAAAAAGTTGTAAAAAAATGTTATAAATAAGAAAGGGAGGCTTCTTCTTTCAGCTGTGAAAGGAAATGAGTCTTTTTAAGGTGGGGCTGGCTATTTCTTTGCAAGCATCTCTATAGGGCTGGAGGGTTTTTCTTAAATTACTAAGCTTAAATCTGCGAAATTACAGAAAGACGAGTGTGTTTAATAATGTTCTGCAAAGAATATGGGTGATAAATGCTTTACATTTTTTTGATTTACATACTTTATATATTTAAGTTTTCTTTTTGTATTTAAGTATTTTTACTTTGTGCATAAAATGTTTTCAGTGTTTACTTACCTGTTAACTTATGACTATAGACATAAAAAATATGACAGCTAAACATTTTATGTAAGATTAATTTTTAGTGTGATAAATTTCAAAGCAGAGATTTATTCACAGTCCTATGCTACAATCCTTGCATTCATAATGGCTCATTTGCATTTTTGTGGGAGTGAACAAACGAAACATCGCTGTTGCACTTTTTTAGAACTTTCATATATGAACAAAGTGAAAGAAAATATCTTTCCATCAGTTTGACAGGACTTAATGCTTCTTTTGGTTTTGGCATAACATTAACATTAACTTCTAGAGGAAAACTGAGAAATAATTTAATCAAGTGAAGACAACAGTTAAGTGGAAGATTGTTTTGATATTATTTTTTAAAGGATGTTGGTGCAAAAATAGCCATATTCATGATATTAAAGAAAAGTTCTTTATACCATTTTATAGTTTTTTTGATACTGAATTATTATGGCATCGCCTAAGTCTATCCCTCCTATATTTTATTGTGCTTGCTGATGCCCCTGGCTTTATGATAGGATTACCTATTGTCCAGTCTTTCTTTCCACTATCATATTTGTTTGTATCATGTATTGAAATAATGAACACTTTCCGCCTGTCTTTGAAAGCAGTTATGTTTAGATTCTTTTTCTGAAAACCAAGATCTCACCAATTTTTCTTTTTTGGGTAGCAGAACATTTTCAGCCATTCCTAGTACCCTTGTCTAGGAAGTTCTTCAAGTAGAGGTTTAACAACTCCTTCCCCACATAATCCTGAAGTTACTTTTGTTTCTTTTCCAAGATAAACGATAAAATAATGGATGTAACTTGATTTAGATTCACATGATAGGATGTTTAGCAGGATGCATCAGGATTGTTTAGCAGGTACATGGCAAAATTTAAGTCTTCCCTTCTACAATAATAAACTTTCATCTATTGATGCAATCCTTTCAAGAGTGTAGACTGACTTGAAATTCCTGATTACTTTATTGAAAACTTGTTGAAGCTTTCGAACTTTTTTGGCAGCATCACTGGACAAATGAACATCAAAGACACCGGACACCAAAGAATTTCAATGTAAACATCACAAACCACTGCAATGTCTAAAAATGGCATTACAAACATTATTACATGAAAAATGGCATTAAAAACATGGGCTTCATAAAAAAGTACATTTTGATTTTTTTATGACACTCATTAAAATTGTTAGAGGGGAGGGGATTTCATCTGCTATTGCAGGCAGATAGTTCGTACAAGTTAGACTTGTTACATCTTCTGAATATTTAGTCATTTCATATAAATTAGTCTCTTCAGTAATTAATTTCACTACTGTATCATTGAAAAAAACATCTGAAGAAATAAATTTCTTCTTCCACTGAATTATCTACTTTTAATCCAGGGAGTGCTTTGAATGGTAATTGCACTAAATTTTTTGTAGTGGATGTCCATGAAGAATTATCGCCTTTGAATGCACTTGGCATGCAAATATACATAATGTCCTTGTCTTCACTAAATTCATGGATTTTTTTATCAACAGAATAATCAGAATAAATTACAGTAGCTCTTTTACTACTCTCAGAATCTGTATTTGAAATATTTTGCATCATTTCTGCAATTTCAGCTTTAGTTAAAAATTTTTAACGCTTCAGTACTAAACACTCAAAACTGAAATATTTCATAAACACAAGGTATAATTCTTGATTAGAAACTGAACTGCAAACCTAGCAAGTCTTGATCCATGATACCCACCTACACATTAATGGTTGAAACAATGTTTAGCAGCAGGTGATTATGTGATGTGTGGGGTCAGACGGGCTTGTATCTGCATTACTGTCCATAGCATGATTAAGCAACACATCCCTTACTATGACAGAAGTTTAGGTTAGTTCTGCATTTCAACCTTGAAAGATCCATTGCACATAAGTTCAGATACAAATGCACAAACATTTAATGCTGTTTGTAGGCTGGGTACTTTCCCCAAAATATTCTTACAGTGGTTTTATGTCCATTACCATCAGCTAACTTGTTCATAAAGTGCATGTCTATCAACAAAGCATTTGTAAAATTACTCATGTTCTCTGTATAGTATCGCAAGTTTTAATAAGGTAGCTCCGGATACCATTCTGGAGCAGTAGTGTATGGCAAAACCTACCCATTTCCTAAGCAAATAAATACGGTTACAATCATTGTTCTGTATCTACTCTCTAAGTTTGTACATAAGAGTGCTAAGACATCTTGTATATCTTTAAGTGTAAAATCCACTTAAATAACATTTTCACAAGGTTAGCTACAAATTCTGTTTCAGCAGAAAATGATTAATCACTAAAATGATCAGTTTTTATTTTATAGATGTTTCCTCAATTTGATTAAAAATGATGAATTACAATGTAATAGACATGGAAAGAATGACCAAAGAATGATTCATTCTTGAATTTCTAAAAGAATTTTATGCATCAAGGTATGAAACTTTTGGTTTCTAATAAAAAAACATTAGAGAACGATATCAAAAGGTATTACATGTTTCTTTATTCTTTTACACAATCCAACCATAGCACTGAGATTACTTTAATAAAATTTTACACCTTCTTCAAGAAATTAGCAACTTTGAATAAGTTATTATTAAAGCCCCATTAATTAGAAAAAAATGAAAAATAATGAACATTTAAAGTTTTTAAATTTAGAGCAATTTTAATTTCTTTTCCCATGGTTAGTCTGGATTTAATTTTTTTTTATAAAACATTTCATTATAATTTGTACATTCCATATGACAACAGATTGTGTTAAATATATATAATTCAGGAAATGAATTTTTAAATGAATTATTTTAGTTAGAAATATCCAATTTTTAAATATGCAGATCAAGGTAATGAAAAAAATTTAAACAAAATACTGCATTATTTTATTGAGTAAAAGTGTGATAAAGAAAAAAGCAAATGGTGAAAAAATTAGAAATCTGCAAAATATAACTGTCAAGGTGTTGTAACGTGAAGATAGCAGAAAGTATTTAAATAAGAATTGGTCCACAAGTTTCACTAATGATTCTTAGGTTTGATTTGCATCAGAAAATATGTCAATATGGAAGATGCAGTCCTTAAGTATATGAACATATAACATCAGTGAAATTTAAACAATTATTACATTTATCATAATTAACAGTCAGTATCAATGACAGCAATAATATCTAACCTGCTCAAAATCTTTTATTATTCATATTGACTGTATTAATTAACTAGCTTGCTCATTTGATTCATTTTTAAAAAATATTCCAAGTATAAAAATATCATTAGAGTTGATCACATATATCATGTTCAAAAGCAATAAGAATTCCCCCTGTTTTTTACTGCAAATTAATTTTAATGCTTTTTAAAGTGCCCATGTTAAAAAAAAAAAGAAATGTGTCTGCACATCCATATGTACTGAACTTTCTAAATTTCAGCTGAGGATTATGTTAAAAAGTTTAAGAAAACTTCAGAAACAATGGCTTTTTCATTTTTTTATATACAATATTAAGTAACACTGATGTAACAAACAATAACATACGTTACATATCACTAGCATTACAAAAAATGGTATGTAACAAATGGAAATAAAATATAAATACTTCCCTCAAACAACATGTAAATATTTTTTCCTCCGAATGCAAGTTCAAATATGATAAAACTTAAGTAAAAGACAAGGATTTTCTATCAATATCTTAAGTACTATTTATTAGGCTTTAAGGCAGTTCAGGAAATTATTAGCATTAAAAATTTAGCTCAGGCTCTACGTTATATATGTTATTGTTACTGAAAATTATATTAAATAAATGCTCTTTCTCCAAAATTATTCAAAAAAAAAAAAAAAAAATTTTTAGGAAATCAAACTGTTTACCTAGACATAATACAGATTAGAGCATTGTATTTGAAATATAAAAATCTTATGTTTTAATTATGAGTTTGGTAGTTTTGCTATACCAAACAGTACAATAGCAAAAAATACACACTATAAAATTCCATTGAAAAATATTTATATCATGGTACTTATTTCAAATATTTTTATATACCTTTGTTATTATATATCATCTTCTATGAATGCAGCATTTCAACATAAATTTAAAATATAAATAGGCTTATGGGCAAATAAAAAAATGAAGATGAAAATTGTATTCACATGGGTTAATCTATGAGAATGGATACCATTTAGAATAAAAAAAAATTACTACCTTAATGAAAACAAAATTACCAACAGCCTATAGAACTGGCAAAAATAAAATGGCACAGTATATAAAATGAAATAAATTTATTAGGGTACATTTGCTTTAAATCTGCAAAATACAACAGCTAAACTTTTAACACAAATCCTCCAAAAAACTTATTGCTATCCATTCATTAACTTTGTTTATTTATATATGTTTAAATAATTGATAAATGCCTGAAAGTTTCTGAATTTAAATTAACTGAATTACAGGAAGAATATAAATTTTTAGTTAAAATAGCAATAAAAAATAAGTCTTAATATACAGAAAGTTTAAAAAAGGGAGTACATGATTAAATACCTCTTGAACAGCTGATTGTAGATCCATGGAACCAATTTAAGAAATGTATCATCAAGTAAAATGGGCTTTCAAAATATTATTTTGGTCATGTAAAACCTTTTAGAGAAAATAATACAAAATTAAAATTTTTATACAGACTGTAGAAAAGAAAAATGTCCAAAAATGTTTCATAACCAAATTAGTAAAATAAATAGTATTATAAACATCTTTCATGAATTATATTTTTGCTGCAAATGTCCACAATATGTTCATAAATGTTCCGGATATACTGTAAATTAAATTTATTGTTATTAAAAACAACAGCAAATTACAGCAATGTTGTAAATTTTCATAATAAAAATTATCAATTGAATATATCATAAATGCTTTTTTTACATTACATCAATTAGATATATAATTAAAAAAGGATTAAAATTATTAAAAATTACATTTATTGCTTTTAAATTGCTCAGTTTATTAAGCAATACAAATACAATTAGAAAGGTAAAGATCTTGCATAACAGCAAATGGCTAGGCTCTCAAAACTGACTACAAGGTTATGTTGAAGATAAATTAAAGATCCAACGTTTTTACAACAGTAATGCTTACTGTTATATACATGATAAATGAGTGATAGGATAATATGTAATAAACCAAATATTTTAGAAAAACCTAATGTTCTGATATAGAAAGAAAAATAACTATTCTCATGTGATCAAAATTTAACTTAAATATCATTTAGTAAAGTTTTTCAAGATTGTATACAAATATTGCTAAAGACTGTGGTGCAAGTACATTTTCGAAATTCCTAAAAGATATCTTTTTCCTTAAGACAGATATGAATGTATATTAGTTACAAAGAGCTATTTATAAAAATGTCAAAATTTAAAGTATTTGTAAAGTCAACACTTTCCCACCCCATTTCTTTCCAAGAGAAAAAGTGGTTCATGTTATATAATTCTGACAATATTTCAGGGTCAAAATACAGAATACATTTTTACAAGAACCTTTAATAGGATGGAGAGTGATTAATTACTTGGAATTTTCTTTATAGATAATGTGTAAAAAATTAAAACTTTTTGTATATTTTTGCCAAAAGGTACTGCACTGTAGAAACTGTTGTAGTCTTTGAAATAGTTTTTTTTTTTTTTTTTTTGAATTATCAACAATCAATCATTTTAGAAGATTTTATTTGAATACTCCGTATTCTATTCCGGGACACATATTTTCTAAAGCAAGCAAATTAAGTAAAGGTAACAAATTTTATAAAAATGGGCTTTATATAGTAAGGAAAATACATTATCATTTGGTAAGTTCTTTTATCTTCATTTTTCTATTTTTCTTTTTTCATAAGTAGAGAGAAAGACTTGTTTAGTACCTCCTAATCCTACCCTTGCAAGAACATACATATTAATATATAATGCAAGTACATATCATCCCAAATAAAAACTGAAGCACTTCAATATAAATTATTCTTTTTCTATGTATAAATGAACATTGAAAGGAAAGTATATTTCAGTTTAATAATGGCATTTCTGGTAAAAAATTTTTATATATTTCAGCCAAAGTGCTAATAGAGATTAAAGTTTTTATTTTTATAAATAAAAAAAAATCTATATATAACTTTAAAAACAACTTTACAAAACTCATTTTAGATTAATGTATAAAAACAGTGCATATAATTTGTGGAAAAAAAATAGCCTGCTATCTTGGAATGAGTAGTTTTAATTTAGAATTTATAAATTTCATAATTAAAATAAATTACATTTCATAACTGGGAAAATATGAACATACTTTTCTGATATTTTGAAACTTTTTCAATTGAATTTTTTAAAATATCTCATAAATTAGAACTACTGCATCTTGATATTTTAAGTGATATAAATGGAAATTTAACACAAAACCACTTTTGTTTTTTGAAATTTAAGCATTCAAGATGATAAGAATTAAAACAGCTTTTCATGTTAATTTATACTAAGGTATAATACTTATTTGCAGATATGATTTAATTTTGCTAAAAGTTGCATAACACATTTAAAGCATATTCAAAATTTATTATAGTTTAAGCAATAATTAAAAATTAAATAATGAATTTTGATTCTTAAAGAACACATTTTTATTGATTAATACATTATAAACACTATAGTTATCTATCTGTACATAGATAAATGCAATTTTTTTTCTTCAATTTAATTTTTTTTTTCAGCTATATAATTTTCTTGCAAATAGCTGCAAACAACATTATACCAAAGAACAAATATTTAAGGAGTTTTGAAATTCTTAAAAATATTTAAGAAACTCTTAAAAATACTTTCAAGGAGTTTTACAATTTACATTTTAAACTCTGTTCTATTTATTGCCTAAAATGTTTAGAAATTAATAAAAGAAAACTACATACTATCAACAAACATATTTAAAAATTATATATTAGTAAACGCATATTAGAAAGTGTACAAACAATACTTTTGTTTTGCACAAACTTTTCAACATATATTTATGCAAGAAATCAATAAATAATAAATATATCTATAATTTTAAGAAATTCATTTTAAAATATAATGTATTGCATATTTAGGTATGGGATCGGAATCAGAAAATGTGTGTGTGTATACATATATATACATGAACACATACATATATTTCTGAATCTGGTCTCAATAACAGAAGAGTACCCATATTTATGAGTTCATTAAAAAATGTCTTTACATTTAAAAATACATACAGATACTTAATTTTACTGATAAATCTACTTTAATCATGAAACTTTCTGTATTTTGACAAGCCACATGATGATACCAAATAGAAAATAACAATAATATAATAATTATGTTAATTAAAATTTATTAATAAACCAAATAAAGGAGATCTAAATTTTGAAGCCTAGAAAATGACTATACAGTACAATAACAATAATATAATAATTATGTTAATTAAAATTTATTAATAAACCAAATAAAGGAGATCTAAATTTTGAAGCCTAGAAAATGACTATACAGTACAACTCCAAATATGTGGACTAACTGGTACCATAGCCCAATCTGACATGAAAATCTGAATAGTTAGATTGTGTTTTTCTGTATGCAAATACATACTAATTGTAATGCAATAGTATGTATTTGCATACAGAAAAACACAGTGATAGAATTTTATTTTTGTTTATTGTAATTTAACATGGGTTATGCAGATAAAAATCAAAAAACATTATTTCCATGAAATAAAATATTTTTTTAATAAAATTATTTTTTATCTATCTAATACACAGCCCATTTCTCTTTGAACTATAATTGAAGTAAAACAATGAAACCAGCTCTTATTTATGTAGGCCTTAAAACCAAACACAATCATACCAGACTAAAATTAAAGAAAAAAAAGTTGATAATTAGGAGTCACAGCTAACTAGATATGGATATCTGAAGGCCAGATAATTCAGAGTTCTACTGTATACTAATACAATACTAATTAGATAACTGGGAGGGGGCATGTTTACTTTCTATAACACAGAAATAAAAAATATATATATAAGCCAAACTATAAAACACATAATTAAAGAAAAATTTAATAATTAAATTTGGTTTTAAAAATATTTTAAAACTAGGGTTTATATGTACTTAAAATATTCAAAATACATTCATTCATATTTAGAAATGTCTTTGCTATTAATACTAAGCAGAATATTTTTTCAGCAGCTTTTCTCATATTTATAAAACATATATTTAAAAGGCACAGATGTGATATCTACACTCATGTAATACTTTTTGAGCTAAAACTAAAATTATAAGATAATGTCAGATAATTTTTTTTCAACCTTAAAAAAATTCACTTAAAGAAAAAATATTTCTTTCTGTTGCTAAAATGCATCTGCTAATAATAATTTTACAATAGAATTTTACACTTTTGATTTATAGGAAAATTAATGATTTTCTCAATTTATTTATAACATTAGCAGCATAAGAAAAGTCAATTTTAATATTAATTAAATGCCTAATCTCTCTAAAATGTTGAATAATATTTTATTTGTAACAGTATATAGACAAAGTATGTAACAAAACACAGAATAAAACATTAAACTGATTAACAGCAAATATTTACATATTTATTAACAGAGATGCTTTGACTAGAAATAATATATTGCACTATAAGCGGCCTTCTCTCACACTTCCAGATATATTTTTTAATCCTTCAGACTTAGTGAAGTCAATTTCAGCATACATCAAGGATTCCTCATCACGAACAACTGAAGGCTTTTGTATTGATGGGGAACGTGGTGCATCATCTCCAGTAGCAGGAGTTAAATCCAATGATGCATAATTCAGTTCTTTCTCACTACTTACAGATGAAGGCCTTGAGCTTGTTGATGGTTTTTGAGGGATAACTACATTTTCATACTGATTATCTGCTGTTATGTTCTGCCGAATAACAGCACCAAAATTTTGAAATGTACTTAATACTTTGGGGCTACTGTGATTCGAGCTTAACTCATCACTAGCAGATGAAATGCTTGAAATACTACTATGATCTGGTGATCTTGATGTTGATACTCTGAGATGTCCTATAACTGTACCATGAGACTGTAGATGCATAGGTCTCATAGAACTCATTGCATTTACAGGCAGTGGGGATTTAATCATACTTGCTGATGCTGTAACA
This sequence comes from Stegodyphus mimosarum, assembly GCA_000611955.2. Lineage (NCBI taxonomy): Eukaryota > Metazoa > Arthropoda > Arachnida > Araneae > Eresidae > Stegodyphus > Stegodyphus mimosarum. The sequence goes on along the minus strand of KK116380.1, from coordinate 240,860 downwards.
GGACAGGAACTCTTTCTGCCTGGAGATGGAAGTTCTGGCCTCAAAGATGCTGAAGCAGCAGGTGCAGACATTTGTTTTCTAAATGCTGGAAGTGTATTAGGAATGTTCTTAAGTTTTGGTGTTATCAAAGAACTTTTTGAACAATCAGTGCCATAATTTACAGAACAAGTTGGTGATTGCTGAATTTTCTGCTCTTTAGCATCATCACTAGCATTATTCGAAGTGGAATTTAAGGTATAAGATGGTGAAACACTTCGATCCGATTTTGTCAGTTTTTCGCTTTTTAAAGAACTACTGAATGAAGAAATAGCAATTTCACATGTTGCAGGAACTGGATTTGGTGTAGGGCAATACGGTTTACCAAACTGAATGTTACTGTAACTAGTATCTACTGGACAAGGAGGATTTGACAGAAGTTGAAAAGTACTTTTATGAATAGAAGAAATTCCAGAGAAATTTTTATTAGTTACAGGAAGAGCAGGCTTTTTAAATTCAAGATTAACATAATCATCTAGTGAATGTGGTGTACTTTCAGAAATTTTGGTTAGATTTTGATTTTCAGATTCAGGCACCAAAGTTGAACACTGAGGATTTGCAGGAAATTCATCAACTGTCAGACCATCACTTTTATTATGAAGTTGCAATTCAGTCTCATTACAAACATTTTCAGGAGAAGAATATCTGCTTGCTAGATTTTTATGATTTTGTGCAGGACTATGTAATGCTTTCATGACAGTCATTTTAAATTCTGAAGTTTGATTATTAGAAACTTTGTTAATTGACATATTGCTTTTACACCTATCACCATGAACAGGGCAAATGAATTCTCTGTTTGGGTCTGGTGAGACCTTGTTGGTTTTATGTGACAAATTGTTTTCAACAAAAGAATTGGAAATAGCATATTCTCCACATTCTAAACTCTCACTAGATTGCTGAGATCGATTTATGTCTGGTCCACTTTCAGAAATATTACATTTTTGTTGGATTGAAATCTTATTAACAACTTTATCTAATTCTCTTCTACTTTGATCACACAATGTAGAAACTTTTTCTGAAACGTTCCTTGCATTACGTGATGGAAGAGGAGGACATACATTTTTACCTTCTATCCTGCGGTATGTTCTTTCAGGAATTGGAGGAGGTTTGGTTGAATATAAATTTGTATCACTGCAAATTTTGTTCACTTGCATTTCATTTGAAGGAATGCTTGGTATCAAAGAGTTGGGTTCTACTTTTGAATCTATCTGTTCCTTTTCATCAGTAACTGTATTCCTCAAGATGGGCTAAGGAATAAAAATAAGCTTTGTTAATGATATCTATCATCAAATTTCAATGTAATTGAGAATAGTTCACCTGTAAATTAGCACTGAATATCAAACTATATTATTTTTATTTCAATTTAATAATGAAATATTTGACCTTTATTTTGTGAATTAGAAAAAAAAATCTAATTTTTAAATTTTTCATTATGACATACAACAACACAGTGGTCTGGGGGGGAATTGATTTTCAATAATTATGAGCAATAAAATTCAGATGTGTTTATTAGAAATAATTTTAAAGAAGGGATGTTTTTCAAAACTCTTTTTATTTGGGGGAAGGGGAAGGGGGTATAAAAATTGCAATACTGATTGATGTCTGCACCTTTTTCTTCATTGGCATTTTCTGTTCATGTAATTCTTGACAACAATGAATTGTATTATTTATCATTCAGTGAACAACTTCTTTAACATTCTTTGATTGAAGTTTCAACCATTCCAATATTTTCTTTAATAATTGTTGAGCTGCTAATTCCCTTACAAGAGGTACTGCTGCTTAAGACCCACCCAATGACCAAGCAATAAAGTCGCTGAACACTGGTAGTTTGGTCTGGTGTTCGAAACTTGGCAAACAGAATGCATGAGAATTTTTACAGTTTTCCTCATATGTAACGTGTATATGAGGCAGTTTCCCTTATAAAATCCTCCATGAAGGCACCTCTTTCCTTAGGCAGATACCTCTCGAGTGTTTTGCCATAATCAAATGAACCTAAAACCATCGCTGTCTAAGTTCTACTCCTGTCTTCACTAACCTGTTATCAATATTAATAATTGCTCCATTATCTAGTTCATTAAGATTTAATTATATGCAATCGATTGTGTTGATGAAATCTAATTCTTGAAACCAAGTTGCTATCAAATTTCTACTATGTTATTACTGATTTCAGCAAAATGAGTTTCAAAACCTATTTGACGTGGTATGATAAATCTCCTCACTGTCCTCATACTGCTTGCTATTAATTCATGCCATGCTTCGCTTATATTTTCAATAACATTTCTAATGATGAAGCTCTTCCAAAATTCCATTAAAACAGGTACATTCTCTTCAGAGACATTTGTTGCGAATTCAAGAACAAACAGCTTGAACATAGGTACATATATATCCAACAGGATACTTCAGAGAAAATTTAAATATGTTTAACTTAGGAACTGTATAAAAATAAAATGCACAAAAGGACTTGATAATATGGAGGGGGGGGAGAGAATAATTCTGGGTACTCATTTTTTAAAATTTGTTTCTATTTTGTTTGGCTAAAATTTGGTTCATTTTATAATTTTCAAATTGTCCTATAGTGAATTCAGACTGATTGAAGAATTCAGACTATATAAGGTATTACTGCATAAAAAAAGTTTAAAAAAAAAACTGCAATTAACATTTTAAATAAATGTCTTAAAATTGTAAGTTAATTAATTAGCTTACATTTTTAGGATTATTAATATCTTAAAAAGATTATTAATTGATATCTTATATCTATTAATATCTTAAAAATATTAATGATCACTATATTTCTATCACATTATATTTTACTTTCATCACACTTGATCATAATGTACAGAAAATGGATGACATCATAAAATATACACTCTTTTGCAAAACAATCGAAACACCATGAAGGAAGTGGTTGTTTTTGATGAAACTGAATATGTGTGTAGCTCATCCACAGATAATAAAATGATTAAAAAATCAAGGTCATAGTGCCTGTTCATGGCTCACAATCACCAACTGAGTGTTAAAATTAGTAGTTGGTCAAACTGCCCCTGCTGGCAATGTATGCTTGAATTTGTTGAGGGAAGGAGTGGTAGAGGTGCCTAATGTCATTCTCCCAGGCATTGATCAGTTGTCGCTCCAGATCTGTGATATTTTGTGGTGCCCTACCATGTCCCAGACATGCTTGATTTTTGAAAGGTCTGGTGACCTTGCTGGCCAAGGAAGAGTATCAACTGCACAGAGAGAGTGCAGAGATATGTGAGTGGTATGTGGCCTGGCATTACTTGTTGGAAAATGGCCCCAGGATGACGTGCCATGAAGGGTAATGCAACCGGCCGCAGGATGGTATCAACATATCATTGAGCTGTTAAAGATGTATGGAGGATGACTAAAGATGACCTGCTGTCATAAGAAATAGCACCCTACACCATTACACCAGGGGTTATGGCTGTATGCCTTTGTAAAACAAAGGCTGATCAGGACCACTTGCCCTGTCCTCTCCAGATACAAACACTGTGGTCATCTGTTTCAAGAGTGAAGCGGGATTCATCGCTGAACACTATACAATGCCAGTCTGATGGCAGCCATGACGATCGGCTGCGATACCACTCCAGACAACTCTGCTATGTTGTGGAGTCAAAGGCAAACATCTTAAAGGCCTCTGTGAGTGTAACCCTGCCTCAGATAAGCACCGTGAGATGATGGACGGTACCACGGGAGGTATAGACATGGCTGTAATGTGTTGAATATTCGACAATGATACTGCTGGGGTGGTTCAGGCTTGGCGAACAATCATCCTACCTTGCTTCACATTTGTGCTCCTTGGCCTTCCAGAGCCTTCATTTCTTCGGCAATTTCCTTGTAGCAACCATTGCTGCCAACATCTTTGCACAGCAGTGCCTGTATGCTGCAGACGGCGGCCTATTGGTCAGTATGACCACCTGGCTTCATGCAACCCTACAATCCGACCACGTTTGAAGTCGTTTAGTTGTCTGTAAGGTCTTCGATATCGTTGTAATGGCATCTTTAGTTGCTTCTTTACGGAATTACAATGGCAGCAACAGAAAATGGATGACATCATAAAATATACACTCTTTTGCAAAAAAATCAAAACACCATGAAGGAAGTGGTTGTTTTTGATGAAACTGAATATGTGTATTGCTCATACACAGATGATGAAATGATTAAAAAATCAAGGTCGTACCTGTTCACGGCTGACAATCACCCATTGAGTGTTAAAATTAGTAGTTGGTCAAACCGCCCCTGATGGCAATGTATGTTTGAATTCGTCGAGGCAAGGAGTGGTAGAGGTTCCTAATGTCATCCTGCGACACATTCTGCCAGGCATTGATCAGCTGTCGCCCCAGATCTGCGATATTTTGTAGTGCCCGAATCTGGCGGCCTACCAAGTCCCAGATATGCTCGATTGGTGAAAGGTCTGGTGACCTTGCTAGCGAAGGAAAAGTATCAACCGCACAGAGACAGTGTAGCAGATGCATGGTTCAGTGAAGCCTCGGTAGTTGCTTGCTCGTATTGCCATCTATTATCACCAGTGAGAAGTGCTGCATAGCATGAGCGGGATGCAATCGTGGGTCTGCTTACTGGGAGTCGAATTCTTTATCGCTAGCCCAAAAGAGCTCCATTGGGCTAGGATTAAGAATTCTAACTCTTCCAAATTTGCGAGCGTTGAGTTGCTCATGAGTTCAGTGAAGCCTTGGTAATTGCTTGCTCGTGTCACCATCTATTATCATTAGCAGTGGCGGCTCGTAATAAGCACCGTGGAACTGCAGCACCCCCTGCTTCCACTTATTATTATTTTAAATATTTAATATAATGAGCCCTTTTTTCTTTAATTCTTTCTTTATACTTCTACAATATATAATCCTTAAACTTAATGTCAGTAGCCATCCTCCAGTTTATGAAAAAGGTACGAAAGTTTTTGTATGGAACTGTGCTTCACAAGGCTGTTCTGCGCAAGCGTGCACAGAAAGCAGCACTCGAGCCAGGGAGATAAAACAGCACTGTCGCTCTTGCAGTGCCGAAATTCTGGAAACATGATTATTTCTTACTCCATGAGTGTGGTATTTGGTTGTTCTGCGCATGCGCTCTTAGGAAGCTCTTACGAGGCTGAGAGGGAGAAGAGCACTGTCGCTTTTGCAGTGCCGAATCTGGAGTGTCGTTGGGAGCTGATTCTTTTTTTTACTCCGTGTGTGCTGTGTTTAAAAATCATACACCATATTCTTGGTTAGATTATTTTTCAGCTATTCTATTTGATTCATTTTTTTCGGTTCTTTTATTTTACAGAAAACTTTAACCATGTCCTTGCATCCTCAAGTAATAAATTCTGTGACTGTAAGTGAACTTCAAGAGCTTTCGTTTTCATGCGCTTGCAATGCTTTCAATATAGAAAAATTTCCTCAGTTGCCATCCAGAGATCGAGGAGAAAATGATTGATCTCTTCGCGCAAATTAAAACAAGAATAATGGATTTCATTTTTAAATGAATAGGTAAAGTTTGAAGTATAACAATTTGTTTAAAGTTTGAAGTTAAAGTAATTAAGGAATGTTTAATTTTTCTTTTGTAAAATTTCATGGAAGTTAATAAATTTTCTTTTTATACATGTTTGTTCCCTTTTACACAGGTTTAAAACAAAGGTTAAATTTTTTTGGAACAGCACCCCCACTAATTTTAGCTACGAGCCGCCACTGATCACCAGTGAGAAGTGCTGCATCATACAAGTGGGATTCGATCGTGGGTCCATTTACTGCGAGTCGAATTCTTTACCACTAGCCCAAAAGAGCTCCATTGCTCTAGGTTCAAGAATTCTAACTCTCTACAAAGATGCGATTCAAAGTTCCGACCCTGGTCAGTAATGATAGTGGAAGGGCATCCAAAACGAGGTATCCATATACTAATTAGAGCTTTACAAGTTGTTTCAGCTGACATATTAGATGAGGGAATTACTTCCGGCCATCGTGTGAAGCGATCGATTATGGTCAAGCAGTACTGAAAACCTTCAGAAATTGGTAATGGGTCAATAAAATCTATGTGAATATGAGAAAATCTGGCATCAGGAAGTAAAAATGTCGAAATGGGTGATTTCGTATGCTTGTGTATGTTTGAACGTTGACATTTCTCACAAGCCTTCAGGGAGTTTTTATAAAAGTTTGCATGTGAGGCCAAACATAACTTCTGCGTATCAATTTTGAAGTGGCACATATACCTGGATGCAAAAGGTTGTGAATACTTTGGAAGATGATGGGTCTAAATGAAAAGAGAGAAAGGATGTATATTTACTGCTGATCAGGATCGGAACTTTGAATTGCATCTTTTCAGAGAGTTAGAATTCTTGAACCTAGCGCAACGGTGCTCTTTTGGGATAGCGGTAAAGAATTCGACTCGCAGTAAGTGAACCGACGATCGAGTCGCACTCATACGATGCAGCACTTCTTACTGGTGATAATAGATGGCATGCGAGCGATATATGGCTTGGCATTTATCTTGTTGGAAAATGGCCCCAGGATGACGTGCCATGAAGAGTAATGCAACTGGTCGCAGGATGGTATCAACATATCGTTACACTGTTAAAGATGTATGGAGAATGACTAAAAATGACCTGCTGTCATAAGAAAATAGCACTCCACACCATCACACCAGGGGTTATGGCTATATGCCTTTGTAAAACAAAGGCTGATTGGGACCGCTGGCCCCGTCCTCTCCAGACACGAACACTGTGGTCATTTGCTTCAAGAGTGAAGCAGGATTCATCGCTGAACAACTATACAATGCCAGTCTGATGGCAGCCATGATGATCGGCAGTGACACCACACCAGATGACTCCGCCAATGTTGTGGGGACAAAGGCAAACGTCTTAAAGGCCACTGTGAGGGTAACCCTGCCTCAGACAAGCGCTGTGAGATGGTGAACCATGGGAGGTATAGATGTGGCTGTAATGCGTTTTATAGTTGACAATGATACCATTGGGGGGTTCGGGCCTGGTGAACAATCATCCTATCTTGCCTTGCATTTGTGCTCCTTGATTTTCCAGAGCCTTCATTTCATTGGCAATTTCCTTGTAGCAACCATTGCTGCCAACATCTTTGCACAGAAATGCCTGTTTGCTGCAGGTGGCGGCCTATTGCTCGGTATGACCACCCAGCTTCACACAACCCTATAATGTGACCAAGTGCGAATTCGTTTAGTTGTCTGTAAGGGCTTCAATATGGTTGTAATAGCATCTTTAGTTGCTCCTTTACGGAATCAAAATGGCAACAACTCTGCAAGCAATTCTCATGCACTACTTTGTCAATTTCACTGTCCTACACTGGTCCCTACTATGGCAGTGGTGGCTGCTAGACTGTAACAGATATTTTCCCATAGAGCAACATTAATTCTGTTTGTATGCGTTTGTGACTTTCTAAAGTCATAAGTCCTACAGTGATGACTGAAAACCCATAAGTTGCCAATCAGAAGTCAGTTAATTATAATCAACAAAGCCCTTCATTAAATTTTAATGATTTATCTAAATTTACTATACCGCCATATAGTGGTGATTAAAATCCTGCAGATCTACAGGACATACGATTTTGAGTCAGCAGATGTCCTTCACTTTCAGTTATGTCCTTCACATCAGTGACATGTTAGACGAACAGCCTTTGATGAACACAGACATCTTTCAGCTTAATTGTTTTTTAAAAATTTATTCAAACTTAATTTACAGCCTCACAGTGGTGACCTATGGAAAAACCTTCACTAACTCAAATTTGAATGACACTATGCACTTCATTTTCATATAAAAATCTGTCCAAATTTACTGCACTGTCTTACAGTGGTGATTTGGTGATTAGTAATGTGGCATTATGTTAACTTTTAAACCATCTGACAATGACTATCAATCTTTAGGTTACAAATGACAAATTAATATGGTAGTGATTATTTCAAGCAAAACTGTAAATTTTAAATTAATTTTACTTAAAATTCTATCTAAATTTACAACACTGTCTCATACTGGTTGACTCCAAGTAACCCTTGCTGAGAAGTCAGTTGTGATGAGTGCTAAAATGTACTGGTGACCAACAGCTGTTATGGGAAACAGTGAGCTTCGATTTATTTGATTCACCGATATGGTTCAATTTAATTTAAATATCTACTTAAATTTACTGAGCTACTCTACATTGGTGACCCATTGGTACACCCTATGTGATCTTCAGCCTGTAGGTCACCAGTGATCAACACTCTTGAAATTCACCAATATGGTCCAATTTAAATTAAAATAAATCAATATAAACATATTGCACCAAGTGACCTAAGTTGATTCTCAAACTGTGTCATCAGAGACCACAATACTAACCAACAGCCAAACAATACTAACCAACAGCTTTGATAGGCTTCAATTTAATCTTTATTTAAATATCTATCTAAACTTACTGAACTGCTCCACATCAGTAACTTATAGGCTGAACCTTAAGTGACCCTCAACCTGTAGGTTACTGGTGACTAAAAGCCTCAAAAGGTATTAATTTTAAATAAAAAAATATATATCTAAATTTACTGTACTGCCTCACATTGACGATCCAAGTGATTTTTAACATGTAGATCACCAGTGAGCTTTATGGTCAATGCGACCATCTAGTAAACCATGACTGGCAACCAGTAGGTCACCATTGATCAACCAGGTTAGGTTACATTACTTGAATATGGCAAACTGCATGACGGCTATCTGACTAAGGGAAGGGATGCTTTCATGGATGACCTTCTAAGGGAAACACATCTATTTATATTACACATGGATAAAGCCATAAAAGCCAACACTGCAGCCAACCTATTCACCTGGGTTTGAACTACCTGAATTCAGCACTCTTAATCACTCGGCCATAGGTATGGCACAATGATCAACCAATCAAAGTAGGTCACTGATGGTAAATATCAATAATCTGCTTTGTTAATAATAAAAAAAAATCTGTCTAAATGTACTACACTAGCTAATATCAACGGCATACGTTTGATCTGATGAGACCATTATCTTGTAAATTATCTGTGAACAACAAACTTAATAAGCAGAAATACTGTTTGATTTAATTTTGACATGGGAAATATCTCTGAGGAGTTCTTTCCATAATTTTTACATTAAAAACATACTTAATGGAACATTCCAAAAATTTTAGTACCATGGACATATCATCCAATAACACTGGCAAGATTTATCACTGTGCAGAACAGGTGTTTATCATATGCTTCACACCTAACCAGTTCTCGGAGCAATGTCACCTCAATATGCGAAACATAGTATTACTGATCTTCTGTGCATTTGATGTAAAACCTGTTTTCAAAGTAATGCCATTTAAGTAAGGTTTAATTTATTGTTATTTAACTGCTTAACACATGATTTAAAAGCATTAAATGTATATTATTAATAGCTTAAATTTTATTTTATTTTTTAATAACACACTTCTGCTCAAAAAATATGCAACAAGGGCAAACCAGGAATAAAACAAAAAGTATTTAATGGATGTGCATGGCATTGATCCAGGAGGTTGTTGTGGCATTACTAGACAATGTGAACAAACATCACGAAAGACCAAATGGGTTGAAAGAATGTGCAATGAAAACATCATGCTAATAATGGGTATGATAAACTCAAGCTGAAATGAAAGCTTGACAATGGAGAGGAAAACTGGCAATAGTATCATTGATCATTTGTTGTGGCAGAAGTGCCAATTCCTGTAGTAATGCATGTCTGAGCTCCTGGAGGGTGCCTGGTGGCACACTGTGACCTGGTATCAGTTGTCCCAGCATGTCCCACACATGCTCTCAGCAGATGTGGAATGGTTTTACTCTCCAGATAACTCCACACCAATCGAGCTATATACGGGTGGTCATTATCGTCCATGAGTATGTGCTGGTACACATTCCAGAGATAGAAGAATGCTAAAATTTCGTTGTGATATCGGACAGCTGTGATGGAATTACACAGAGGTCTGTGTGGGTATTTGTTGCTATCCTAACCCATGCAAGTAAGCCTCCTCCTCTATAATGATGTCTTTCAACAATGTTTAGTGCCCGACAGTGTGTCCTTGGCTATCGCCATATCACTGCCCTTCAAGAATCATTCTGGATGTTAAATTGAGACTTACCCATAAAAAGTATGTGGCCCTACTTGTATGGTGTACAACTGTGATGCTCAGGGGCCCAATTCCACCACGGTCTAACATGTGATGGGAACCAAAGAACACAAACCACAAATTATAGGGTGTACAGTCCACTTTCATGCAGTCGATACAACACAGTTTAGCAAGATATGGGCTATCCCGCAGCAGCAGAGTGATGTGATGCCAGCTGTTACACTGTTAGTGATTTAAAACATCTTGCACATAGCAACAGGAAGTGATCGTCTGCCATTGTGGTATCATCTGGTACACAGATCCAAATCTTCTACAGGGTTTTAGATCCCTTTGGTGACAGTACCATAGCCTGTTGATGACACAATAAAGCACATTCAACTCTCTCGCAACAGCGAATAGTCTTGCACTATTTTGGCAACATGCTGACAGACCTCCAATGCATTTCATCATGGAAATGGTGTCTTTGGCTTATGCTTTCTTTGGCTATCTTGGATAACACAGCACTATTGCTACTTGTTAACTGATGCATATGCCCGATATGCCTTTTTTTAAGGCCGTTGTGGTGTGGCTGTGGAATTGCATTTTATGCAAATTTTGGTTGCCTATTTGCATTCCACAATGCAGCTTTTACTTCATATATGAACTGTATGTTTTAATTACTCTTTTTATATTCATACCTTTCCTTTTCATATTTGTTGCTTACTTTTTTAGCATGAGTGTACATGTAATTGATATAAGTTAATATACATTAAAATTTATGTTTGAATTTAATTTCGCTGAATGGTACTAAGTAAAATCATGTAAGATTGCATAACTGTAGTCCTAGCACACTTCAGAATAAAGAAAAATTTGTCAGAAATGTAATTGTATGGAATGCTTTAGATAAAGTAGGTAATGTTTTTAAATTAAGTTTTTTCAAGAAGCTGTAAATGGTTCCTTTTATTTAAATCAGTGCATCAAAATTCGATTTTTTTTCACCAAACAACAACATTTAAATGAAAATACATTGGGTACAAGGTACATACCTCTGGGTATAAGATTTTTGGAATACAAGTTGACGTTTGAACAAGTTTTAATACTTGGATACGAGTAAAGTTCAGGATACAAGGCCAAATGGCAGGTTTGCTGCATGACTATTGGTTCCTGATGTAAATAAAGTGAAGAGTAATCTCTCTTGTAAGGTTAATGTGATTAATCTTTTACCAGAAACATCCCACAATTAATAGAAACAGTAATAAAATTTATAATTATTATTAATATATTTATAATGATGGATCTTTTAAAAGTCAGTAATATGAAAAAGCAGGTTATGTCTCTAAACTTAAAACATGAAATCACTAATATAGTTAACTGCATAAAATGCAACTCAGCTGGCATTTTGCCAAAACACTTAGAATTGTCCAGGAGTGGTATGAACTATGTGCCAGAAGGTAAGGATGTCACATGAGAGTTCACACGTCTAGAAACAGGGAATATACTATCAAAGGATGGAAGTCCCTGTGTCATGGGTTCATTCTCTTGTCAGTTGTCTCTCACACCTTTATTTCATATTCACAAATACAAACACAAAGACATGCATTGATATGCAATGCTAGAAACCAAAAAATGTTGAATTTTTTTTCATAAGATATGAACAACTGTCTTCAAGTGATGAGACAAGGCTTTTCTGGAAGAGGATGCCAAGGAGGACTCATTTAATGGTAGAGGAGACAAAGATGCCGGACCAAAGACCTATGGCCTCCACTGTTTGTAAGTGGCATCTGCAAAATACTCTGCTCATATATGAGACAAAAAACATCAGAAATTATAAAAGAAAGACCCCACGTTATATGTAAGACAATGCAAAGGCAGTCCACCAGGCAGTTCTTTGTAGGGTGGAAAATCTGGTCTTTGCTCTTGTTGCTAAAAAGAATCTAAAGAAAAATAACTTACAGCTATAAGTCCAGTGCTCCTGCACATCCACTGATCCTCAAAGATAATGTCATTACAAAGTTTTCCTTTTCACCTTATACTCAACACATCCCTATCCTACAGTCCACAGATTAGCAGATGATTTGAAATTTAAAAACCTCTTCTTCAAACACCTGTTTTTTTTCACAGCTGCTCTGATGTAACGAAGAGAACAACTCACCATTTATGAATTCTGGAAGGACCATTATAATACTGTCACACACTTAGTGATATAGCAAGGTAGGGTATTTCAAGGAGGACTTGGCCTGTTTCACAACCGCTTGGATGTGATGAAAATAAAACTCACCATTTGTGAATTCTGGAAGGACTATTATAATACTGCAACACACTTAATGATATGGCAAGATAGGGTATTTCAAGGAGGATCTTGACCTCTGTGTGGAAGAAATTGTGGTCTGAGGATGTGTGTGAAAGGGATTTTGAAGGATTAAAATCTAAAATCATTAAGGAAGTCCTGGAGGAGACTGTGTTCCTAGGAAAGGACACTAGTATGGAGGTGGATGAAAAAGATGTAAATGAACTTGTTGAGGAATATATGCAGAAATTTACCACCCAGAAATTGATTGAAATGCAGATTGAGGAGTATAAAAAGGATTCAAAGGGAATTAATAACAAAGAGTAAGTAGGGGTAGAGAAGTATATTTCTTTGCTGAAATTAAGGTCCTTCTGGGAAAGCGGGAGGCAGTTGCTGAGTTCATTGGAGGAAAACACACACACAGAAAAATTTACATGTCATGTAACAGTGCAACATACCTTCAGAAACATGCTCAAAGTTAAATGAAACAAACATCTTTGGAAAAATTTCTACTTAAATACACTTAAGATGAAAGTGAAGAAATAGTGGCAAAAAATAATAAAGGTATAATGTACATTAGTAATTAAACTTTATAAAAACAATTTTTTCCCTTTTACATGCTTTATTATGTTTTGGAAAGTTTTTATCAGTTTTCTATACAATACAGAACAATGTTTTTTTCTTTTCTTTTTTTTTTTTTTAATTTAAAAACATATAACAAAAATTTGAAATGGTTCTTTTGGGGTAAAGTAATGGTAATAGTGTTTAAATCTATTTCAATGGGCAAAACTATTTCAGGACGTGAGTACGTTGGCTTAAGCTCAGTTACAGAGTAATTAAACTTCTATGCTACAGTGATTCTGGCTAGATGTAGTTACCAGCCATTACATACCTTAAACAGAATCTTAAAAAATAAATAAAACATTATCTCTTGGAAAATTATCTATTTTTTTGAGAAAGAAAGCCAAGTTTTATTAATGAATTTTTAAAAAGGTTCACTTTTTTTTAAAATTTCTCCCATGAACATACACTTGAATACATTTCATTAAGTCAGAAATATCTCTGCCCAAAATATTTACATTAAAAGCCATAAAATGCTTACTTCAGGCATTCTCTCATCACCTTCTTCAACTTTCAACAAAGAAGAGACCTAAATAACAAATTATATGTAAAATTTGCAAGAGATAGTTCAATGATAATATATTGGGTTGTTGGAAAAGTACTTGCATATTTTTTTGTCTATCTAAAGAACAAAGATCAATCAATTATATATTGCCAGTTTTCTTTGATCATTTTTTGCCATCTTTTAGTGAGCTTCACAATTCGTTGTTCATATAAGGACCTGCCTTTATGGGTGAAAATTGATCATGCTGATTTACAATTTCATCAGAAATGAGAGTTATAGAATGCAAGGAGTTTTGAAGACAGTAAAACAATTGGAAATGTGATGGTGCTAGGTCATATGAGTATAATGGATGTGAGAGCATATCCCATCAAAGCTCTAATATTTTTTTTATGGGTGATCACACTAGTGTGTAGTCTCATACTGTCATACTGGAATACAACTCCTTTATGAGTGATAAGCTCTGGACATTTTTTGATAATGGACTCATTTAAATGTCCAGCTGTTAACCGCAAACATTCAGAGAGATCGTTTGGTTCCTTGGTAGAAATTAGAAAAAATATGACATATTTACGTATCCTGACCTATTCTGGCTTCTTCAGACTGTCACAAATATTTAAATGATGGATGTTCAATATTTCTGCGATCTCTAGTGTTGTGTAGTATAGGTTTGACTCGATCAATGCCTTCAATTTGGTTGTCAATCTTGATTATCAACATCATTAAAATCAAAATCACTACCATAGAATTTTGCAAATCATCACCTGCGCTAATGCTTTTAAAGAGCTTTGTCACCATAAACTTTACACAACTTTTCACATGCTCAACACATATCCTTCCCTTTAGAGAAATAAACCATTAAATTATGGCGAAAATGTAGAGTTTGAGCTTCCATCTTCAGCTTGCTGTTAAACCCCAAAAAACTTAACCAAATTGCTCAGTTTTTTTAATGAATAAAGCTAAAATTATCAGCTGTTAAATGACATGGCAATAATACATATATGAATGAATTTAATGCTTGCAAAAATGAATAAGTGTTGAAAATGCATTATGACTTTTTGACAACTTAATAATACATTGCAATAAATTTTTTTAAGCTACATCATCAACTAATCTGGCATTATAAAGGGTCATCCAAAAGTCACACACATCAACTTTTAAAAATTGTGGAAATTCCAAACTAAATATTAATGGCAAATTGTTTCAATGGATGAAACCCCTATACCAGGGATGGCCAAACTTCAAGATGACGGGAGCTGTACGATAGGTTTTATAAACATTCGAGAGCCGTAAGTCCCAATTTATATCGTTTAAAAAATAATGAGACAGGTTTTGAATATAAAGAAACTTCTGAAGTAAATTAATGAATAAGCGATTAACATGATTATATATATATGAATAAATACATCTTAATCTACTGTTTTGTGTTCAGAAAAGTTAAGTCCTAAGAAAATAAAATTTGTAGTTCTGTTGTAGCTCTGTAAAAATTTGTTACTGGGCAACTTAGCTTTTTTTCTTCATGTAGAGAAACCAAATATTTTCTCTTCTGATTTCCTTTATATCTCTCCATTTATAATTATTGTTGTTTTATTTTAGTAGAAGTAAAATGAATCGCAAGCATATTCATAGGTGTACACAACATAGAAAAATTTTAACATAGAAAAATTTTATTTGAGTAAATTACACATCATTATTTAAAAGAAAATTGAGTGCTTTTTTAACTCATGAACAGTGTTTTAGAAAGGATAAATTGAATGACACATGTCAATGTGCACTGCAGAGAAACTGTTATTCGAGAAATAATATTTATTTAAAAATAAGCTATTACCTTCTTTAGGCGCTTAAAACGTAATTTTGTTTCTCCACACAATCAACATATGAACCGAGATCATTCGAATCTTTGGATCCTAACCTAAGAAATCATTAAATATTTTTTCCTAAAACTTTGGAATAATTACTTTTACTGGTGCCCAGTATAGAAGAATTTACGAAAAAAAGAATATGACTACAATTTCAGTGGTACTTGAATCGTCAATTTCTTGGCATCCAATGGAATCTGCCAGAATTTTTTAGTAATCAGTATATTGCGCAGCATTGAAAATTCTCGAAACTATCTGTTGAATCGTCCCGATAATTTTGGATATAGATAATAAAGTTGAGGCACATCGTTGAAAATTCTTGAGACTATCTCTCGAATCATCCAGATAATTTTGGACATAGATAAAGAAGTTCATGTGCATCATTGAAAATTCTTGAAACTATCTCTCGAATCATCCCAATAATTTTGGACATAGATGATGAATCATCATTGAAAACTTGTGAAACTATCTCTTAAATTGTCCTGATAACTTTGGATATAGATAATGAAGTTCATGCGCATCATTGAAAATTCTCGAAACCACCTCTTGAATCATTACAATAATTCTGGACATACGTAGCCTAATGTTAATAAATCTAGTAGTTCATGTTGGGCTACACAAACACTTCGTCGAGCACACATTCCATCTGTCTACCAGCCGAACTCTTTAACCTAGCTGTTTTTCAAATACGTGACAAATCAAAACTAATGTTACAGAAAGAAAACATACTGTCACTATTATAATCAACTTATTTCGCAAATGCATATATAGCATGAACGCGTAAGTAACTCTTCATATTTCTATGAACATGCACAGATGTTCAATGTGGAAGCCTTTTGTAATACGGCAAAGGTCTGCACAGTAGTTTAGCTTTTAAGCCAAATAGGTGTACGGATCCACCATATTTTAGCTGATGGTCCCCTAAAGGCAATCAAATGACTTACCATCTCATCTTGAATTTCTAAGTACAAAAACTCAGAAGAAAGTTTAAAATTAATTATTGTCAGCCTAACTGTTACATAGTACAACTTCTAACTTGTGTACAGAAAATAAATCTGAAATGGAATCTATAGGCAGAGGGTACTTAAAAAAAATAAAAGATCAGATTTTAAAAATAAACGTTTATGGGAGCAAAATTTCACATTATTTCATGCAATTTGTAGCGATCAAGCAGTGGATCGTTGTACAGCTTTTTGTTTGGCTACTAAGCTTCCATGAAGGATGTGCCAGACATACATGTTGATCAAAAATTAGGAAGACAAAAAATATCAACAGATTAAAAGAAGCGTAATGCTGGCATCAGAGCCTGGTCAACCGGCGCAGCTGCAGAGCAGCAGCACTAAGAGGTGAAAAATTTTAGATGTGAAGGCAGCAAAATACCTCTAACCTAGTGCGATATTTACCGGTGACTCAAACCTAGTGCAGCAAAATACCACTAACCTAGCGGGAGGTAGAACAAAAGGAGGTCATCAAACAAAAAAATAAGAGAAAATATCACAAGCTAAAGAGATTTCAGCAATATCAATATGCCGATTTTGACAGAAATTTTGGAGAAGATAGATATTTGTGTTCTGTTGATCCCTGATTGCTTGATGCAATGTTATTGATATGAAGATTTGATGATTAAGGTTAAAGATCTCTATCTGGAATTACAATATTTCATAAAATGGGAATTAAACATTTTGACTAAAATTTAAATCTCTGTTAAACCAGTGAATCTTCCTACAACTCCAAATATTTCAGCATGCACAACTATTGGTGAAATAAATTAGGATCTCTGACTAGGATTACCAAGAAATTATATGAAAGATAAGAGTTTCATGTGCGAAAAGTGTTCATTAAGCATATTATTATGAATGGTTACGAAATTGGTGAAGCTACTGCATAAAAATAAAAATACCTGACTTGCTTAGGACTAAAAAATTAATTTTGAAGAAATTCTGCAAAAAATGTAAACATCTCCTGACCAAGTAAAAGGCTGAAAGTTCACTTCACCAAAAGTAAAATACTCATAAAATTCTTTCGCAGATGAAATGAGCTCTATATGGATTGCAAGGCGAAACAGGTTTCTTCAGCAGATACTTAAGCCATTCAAGGAGTGAATAAAAGTAATATCCTATAATAAATATCAAATCTTCCAGGTGGACCACAACTGTTGTGAACAATGGGATCATACAGGAATGTAAACAAATACTGCCAAAAGTAAAATTAACTTGAGAAAAAATATTAAGGAGGATAATTAAATTAAAATATTATCACTATATTTTAGATTAACTTCGTATTAATATATTACGATGATCATTACCTGTTCAAAAACTAACATAATCGGAATAGATTACCAGAAATAGAATTACTTGTAATTTTAGGTATTTGTTGCTCTGACGATAAGCCAGCAGCAGACAGTTTGAAATCTATCAAATTTTTATGTACATAATGTCAGAAATTAAATTAGTGATTAATAAAGGAACATGGCATTGTATGATTCCTATTTCAAATGCCATTTAAATTAAAAATTTAAACTATATTTATTCAAAAGAAGTCGCATCTCAGATGGCAACGGATTGGAAGTAGCTCGCGAGCCGCAGTTCGGCCATGTCTGTCCTATACTCTTATAATCAATACATCATCACATGAAATTTCAGTTGCAATTTGTGATGTTTCAATTGTGCAGTTTGTATTATCTTTAAAAACCATTTGTTTAAAAAATGGAGATGAGTTTTTTCAAAGTAGAATGGATTTTTATGATTCAACATTACATTTAATTTCAATGCTATCTTTCTAACACTCTTCACTAGTAACTGCAACATTTTACTCCTTATTATTTCTGAACTCATAAGAGACTAGGTGCCATTTTGTTTTTTATGCTAAATGATACCACTTTCTTGAAATCAAGTTATCAAGCTGAAAATAATTTTCTTGTTAGGTTCACAAACATCTAGGAAGACCTCCTTTAAGTGTTTGAAAGTTTTCCATAAGAATTTGTTCCAAAGTAATGTTCAATCATAAAAATTTGTGATTTTGGAAAAACTCAGCTAGTTAACAGTTAAATTGAAATTAAAATTTTAAGTGATATTTACTCATAACAGTGTAGGAATGTCATCCATTGAAACAATTTGCCACTAATATCCGTTTTGGAATTTCTCCAATTTTTGAAAGATTGATGCGCATGACTTTTGGATCATTAAGTAGGATTCAAAATTACTTTAAAAACCATATTTAAGACATTATTTTTATCAATTCTAACACACAATTTTTACTATCAAATATGAATGCTAACATATATATTAGCTATTAATACATTTTCTTTTCATTCTTATATTTATTATGTACAAATCACATAATTTCGGCACAATTTGCTAGTGCAAAATTTTAAATGTTAAAATTTAAGTATATTCTCTAATTGCTGATATAAATATAATTACCGAAATTCACCTAGGTATCTTAGAAATATTTTAACAACACACATAAAGGGGGAAAATGAGAGAGAGAATAACTTGCATTTTGAATTTAGATTACAAGTATGGATATAATTACTTCTTAAATGGTTTATTTTGTTATTTGATAACCATAAGCGATACATATCCTTTTATAATATGGGAGATAAAGATCTTTACTGATTGACAGCATCTGACCTTTATTTGAAATTGGGATGGGGGAGATCCACTAAATGAAAGCAGTGACCTCCAAAGAGTTAAAAACAAAGTCAATACCAAAACTTTATTTTTTTTCCTTGCAATCTTATTAATTTAAGAATATTTTTGTACTACATCACAGATTTTATTCTGTAGAATTACTGTAGCAAAATATTGCTGAATAAAATCTCAACTTCTGCTAAATGGAAAACTGGAAAAATGAACATCAATGTGTTTGAATTAACAGAAAAATATTCATGCGCTCCACAATAATAATGCTCTTATTTTTCATACATTATCACCTTTATTTAAGTAAAGTACATCCAGATAAGAATGAGATAACTACATTGGTAAAGTATGAGTGAATAAAGACAAACATGTAAAATTCTGAAGTTGCCATGATGACACTGATTTATTTTCTTCAAAATAATAGCAGTTTCAATTAAATGACATCTCTCACTTAATGAGAACCATTAAGAGTAATAAGTATACTTTTATAAACATGATGCCAAAAGAAAGCAAAACTGCTGTTTTAAACATCACCAGTTTCTCAAAATTTTCAACATTCAAATCATCTGCTCACAGAATTAAGATAGATCTGGTTTTAAAATCTTTATAAGATTATAAAGCTCAAAATGAAAAATAAGTTAAGGAATTTTGAGTCCAAAAAATATTAGAATTTATAGAAAACTGATTCTATATGGAACTGGGCAAAAACTCGTCACAGATGATGAATCATGTTTTATGGTTGATTTTCATTTCAATGGTGACACTAAATATTATGACAACACTCCCTAAATCTGTCTTGGTGCACCTCAGGATAAAGCTTAAGAAAAATAATGGTATGACATACTAAATATAAAGAGGATAATGTTTCTGAACTAGTCTGTTTCAGAGAATTGTGAATGATTTCTTTTATCAAATAACATGAAAATGAAGACATTTTGTTTTGGCCAGACTTAAGAACCAGTCATCACATGAAAGATGCTGTCAACTATATGAACAACCAGAAATTGGTTTGTGTCTAAATCCACATACACCAAGCTGAAAGATACTGAAATGTTTTGAAGCATTATTAAAAGAAATATTCCAGCGAAAGAAAGCAGCCTAAAATTTTGTCAGTTCAGGAGTATTTATCTTTTATTATTTGCAGATTTATTTATTTCAAAACACACCAATGTGTAAATTCACGAATATATCGGGAAATTTTGAATAAAAAACTTTAATTTTTTGCAAGTGTGCCTAGAAATACATCTACTTTAAGACGTTAAAATTTTTACAGGTTTTATAAAAATGATTTAAAAATACAAATTTTAAAAATATATCATAGAAAATGTGCAAATTATATTTGGACTTAAGCCCAAATTTCAAATTCTGGAAGAAGGAATCAAGTAAGTTTGATAGAAAAAGAGACATTAATAAATATATATCAATTAACATTGAGGAGCTAAAATTTTGAAAGCTAATTTTTTAAAAACTACTCCTGCGATTTTTACAAAACTTGACAGCTTGGCATAATACGAGTTGCAGAATCAAAATATGGAAAAAAATTGGCATGCCATTTCAGAGAAAGTCTGATTTTGCGTACTGTACATCATTATATGTTATAATGAAAAATAAAATAAAATACTGACACACGTTTTAAGACTTGTTGAAGGTGTAGACTCAAAAATTAAAGCAACATCATATTAAAGCATCAAAATATCAACACAAAATTAACAATGTAAGAATATAGTTCATACAAGTAATCTGAACTTGATGAACCAAAATAAGTTCATAAGGATAAAAAAAAAACTAACTGAAAAACAATTAATAAAGAAAATAAATAGTCAATTAAAAAAATTAGTTCAACAGCATTAATAATCCAAGTATGATGAAGCACCTGATAATGGATATGGAAAACTAAAACATTATCTGAGAATTAATTAACCTTCTGACCACAGGATCTATGGAATATACACTCACTATTTACTCTCAATATATGTGGGAAATGTTCTTATTGCATTCACAGAAACTGTGACCAATTTTGCATGAAGAAAAAAAAAGATTGTAATTTTTTTACTTTTTCACAAATTTTGTACCCACAGTCAGAGAGTTAAAAGATATGGTGATCTAAACAATGGAAAATGAACAATCTGGTTTTAAGATTCTTGTCAAATCTAATATAAATAATAAAATAACCAAGAATCACATTACAGCTTGTAAATTATGGAACCCACGGAGATTGAGCTCACCTCACAAAAAATACATGATCTTTGACATCAAGTGCTACTTTTTGATTCTTCTGCTACTTCAGCTCTAAAATTTCTGGCAACACTGCAAGTGTGCATAAAAACAACCAAAGCAAATCTTTGCAAAAGAAAATAATTTATGTAATGATTTAAATGTGCATATGAAAATGAGAAAGCATTAAATAATATTCTGATTATGTAGTTTTACTTTTATTTAAATTACACAGCTTAAAAAAAAAAAAAAACCTCAAATTTTATTTATTTTTCTATGTATGCCCTTTATATTACTGATGATATAAAGGTAATACATGAATATTTTTAGGAATTTAATAAAAATTTTTAATCAAAGAACATTTAAGGATAACTTCAGTAACTGCTGACTGAAAAATGAAATGAAATAAATCATGTTTCCATGAAATCAACATTTAGTGTATAATAGTGCAGTGATATAAAATAAGAAACGGGGGGAAAAAAGTGCAGCGATATAAAATAAGAAACAGGGGGGAAAAAAAAAGACAGCAAGCTTTGATTTTTTAATTTTATTGGCTTTCAAAATGTTTGCTGATTTTTATTAGAAATATTTACAATTTCATTTCAGGATCATGTTGGAATATTCATGTTTACTACATGTAATGATACTAATCTAAAAATTTGGGTATCTTTTGATGATAGAAATACATAATTTAACAAGATAAAATGAAACATGACCAGCTGAAACCTGAAACTGATAGTGAAATTGAAACACCTCTCATTTTGCATAATCAATCCTGTTTTTAAACTGCTGAATTAGAGATGCAGCGTGGAAGTTTCGGTCATAAAATTTACTAAATTATTAAAAATTTTCAAACTTATATACATTTTTTAAAGTTCTGAAATTAAAATTGGTATGTTTTTCTTGCATATTTTAATATTTGATATAGTTTATATTTTCTTGATAAGTCAAAAGCATTTTTTCCATTTTCTAATTAACAGTTATGTATGAAATTATTAATTAATAAACATATACATTTTATAACAGAAAAGTAAAATATCAAAATGATTTACCTTTTCTAATGCTAATAAATGACCACTTTCATCTTTTGAATCATGAATAAAACTGCTCTCAGAAGACCTTGCAGCTGGAAAGATTCAGGGAAAAAATTTTCTAATACCACTACTGACAGAATTTGTAAAACATAAAAGAAAAGATAAGGGGGAAATATCAAGTATATGAAGGACCATGGCATAAATCTTCCCCATAAAATTGGGAAGTATCAGAAATGTTATTTGGAATGGATGAGCAATTTAAAACAAATGCTTCCATTAAAAATACCACAATTATGTATTTATAGTATGGATAATTAATTATACAAATATAGGTTTAAAAATACAGCTTATGTATGCATTCAATAAATTACTACAATTAATTATTATCCTCAGCATTAAATTCGATGTAAAATTAAGATTAAACATGTTTACATATTACATACATTAAACATCTCCAGTAAAAAAATTGCATTTTTGTTTGGAAATATTTCACTTAAATTAAGATTTGAGAAAATCACATGAAACTCTAAAAGGGGATGGAGGATGTATTTCACTAACATGCAATAATTTAGCAGTAATGGTAAATTAAAACATGAATAAGATCAATTTGATTATTCTGTACTTCAAAGCTTTTTATAAAGAGAAAATATTTTTTGCCAAAGATAGTAACAGTGCTAATTATATAAATGAATCAATGAATTTAAAAAAACTGGGGGCATTTGATTTAAAGGAATATTATAAAACTTCAGAATTTGTATCAACATTTACTTGAGCACAGATTTAAAATCAGTATATAAATGCATGATGAATACAGCAACAATGCTTCTCAACACTTTTCTCCCTTAAATCTCTAATTAAATAAATTTTGAATGGGTGGTAAAATGTGAATTTTACATGAACATTTCCCATGAATTTTCCCCTTAAAATTATTAACCAGCTGCAAAACAATTACATTGCATTAACATTAAAAAATTGTGTGGCCAGCACATGATCTCCTGCCAATTCTGTGTTTAAACAGCAGCCAGCTTTAAGTAAAGTACCATTTCCAGTTGATCATTTGTTAACAACATTTTGGATTATTTTTACTAAATATGATTGGTCATGTGTAAAAAATGGTTTTTATAAATTTATACCTACATAATCAAATGTTTGTCCCTGTATTTTATTTATTAAAATTGTACTTTATTGTATAGTTGACTAACGTATAATTTAAATAGGTTTTTAAATCAAGAAAATAAATTGTTTATTATATATTTAATATAAATAATTTCAAGTGAATACCATCACTTATGTTATTTCTATAGCATCAACAAAGCTAAATTCATTTATATCTGCATGTATATCCACATGATATTTAGGTATCATAAACAATGCTCGTCCAACTGCAACAACATGTTACATTGATTGCTGAAAGCTGTTATGGGTTTTAAGTAAAGCACCACTTCAGGTTGTCTATTACAAACTTATGGACTTCAAAAAAGGTACCACTTCTGATTGTCTAATTTTACCTAAAATCTAATCAAATTAATATGAATCTAGAAAGCTGAAATATGGAAAACAGATATCTTTGGAAGTTTGATATTAAGAGTTATCATGGATTTAAAAATCATCACACACACAGAGAGAAACATCATCTTAAAAATATACTACTCAACACTGAAAATGCAACACCAAGAAGGAGTAGTCAGAAAATGATGAAAATCAGCATACAGAGAGAGACAGCAACAAACATAAGTGATCTTTATTTGAAATGGTAGGCATAATTCAGAGCGAGAACAGCATCGGCTCAGTAGGTTGTAGGACCACCATGGAAGGCGATACATGAAGCAACACATCTAGGTACAGAGTCAATTAGACTATGGATGGTGTCCCGAGGAATGGCTCTCCATTCCTGTCAACCATTTGCCACAGTTCGTCTTCTGAACATAGCAATGGCAGGGTCTGCAAATGGCATTCAATCACATCCCAAGTGTGTTCGATTGGTAAGAGATCAGGAGAAAAACATGGCCAGGAAAGCTTCTGTACACCTTGCAGAGCACTTTGGCTGATGTGAGAAGTGTATGGTCTGATGTCACCTGCTGATATAGGGCATTGGGCACTCCCTGAAGGTGAGTGTGACAAGGAGTGTTACTGGCCATAGCACATCATCCATGTACTGTTGAGCCATCATAGTGCCCTGAATATGAACTAGAGTCACATGGAATCGTATGTAATTGTGCTCCAAACCATGATGCCGCGTTGTCAAGTGGTAGGGCATTCCTCAGTTGCTGCCAGAGTGGACCTGTCTCCACATCGATGCCACACTTGTACATGGCGACTCTCATTGGAGAAACAGAAGTGTGACTCATCTGAAAACATGACCCTGTATCATTCCATTGTCCACATCACTAGAGCCCGACACTTTGCAGACACTAGTGTCTATGATGCAGGATCAATAAGAGTCTTCTTAATGGATGCCACAAGTGCAGACCACCAGCCACCAATCAATGGCAAATGATTCTGGTTGATATGGGAACATCCAGGGTGTCTTGAACATGCTGCAGAATGGAGGTATAAGTGGCTTGCAGGTGCGCCACTGCTTATTGGTGGATGCATCGATCCATGCGTGCTCACGTCACTCTGACTGCACAGGCACCCCTGGCTGGAACTTACCACATTTCCTTACTCCAACCATCATCACCACAGCAGGTGGTGCACTGTGGACATATCCAGGTGTGTGTAAACTGAGATTTGTTGTATGGAACAACCGGTCCTTCTCGGTCCAATCACTATGCCTCTCGTAATATCATCTGTCTGATGGAACTGCCTCCGTTGACAACAGCCTGTCATTCTCTGCTATTACATGTGTCCTCTGAGACAAGAACAAACTTTCTATGATGATTTCTCTAGCAGAAATAATGCTACAAAAATTGAACATTTTGCAGGTTCCTTCCATTATAACTTCTTCAATGTGTGCTCGAGAGCTGCGCATAGCACATCATTTGCATAGCTCGGTGACATGCATCTACCCTGAAACTTGCATCATTTTCGCACCACTCCTTCTTGGTGTTGCATTTTCAGTGTTTGGCAATTTAGTAAATGCTGATGGGAGGACCCTAAATCATGCTTATTCACTGAAAACTTATTGAATTTTTGGGAGACTGGTGGGAGAAAAGAACATTAATTAATGAAAAATAGTTTTCTTCTCAAAGGCACACATTTGGGATGTGCTCGGTAATAGCTGTATTTAAACAGAATTAATTTCCTAAATTTGTATATAGAGTTATTTTAGTCTTTACTTTCATTAGGACAGCATTTCTCAAACTTTTTTCAAGTAGGGGCCATTTTTATGACCTTTGAAAACCCTGTGGGTCATCTCACTCTTATCCCCTTTGAAAGCAATATTTTTAGTATATGTTACTACCAGTATATTTATATTGCTACATATTAAAATTCATATAATTTTACATTGGTATTAAGCAAGTAAGTTACCAGAAGAAAATTTATATTTGTTTTTAATAATTCATGGCTATTAGAGTTTTGATAATCTTAACTGAAAATTAAATGAATTATGACACTCAGATGAATGAGAAGTAAGAGCCTTCTGATTTTTGCAAAGCTGCTCTACATTTGTATCTATGCTGGCAAGAAGCACCATACTTATAGTGCTTTATATACCTCATTTATTACTAAGACTACAGCGCAAAGTCCATAACTATGGTTAATTGGTAATAAATTTCATAAAATGTCAGTCTTGGAAGAAAAAATGACAAACAATTGCCATGTGTAATTTACAAAATCTGAGATTTTGAATTATAATGTGGTATACATAGTTCAAATTTTATTTTTTATCTTTTTGGAAAACTAAGAGGACTATTTATGTCTGCAGATAAGACTGAGAAACGCTTCATTTTGGATTATACTTAGATCATTGAAGAAAATAAGTAAATTATCCCCCCCCCCAATGGCTTAATTTTATACAGGGTGTTTATAAAGTCCTGGACCCATTTTAATGTTTAATAACTCATAAAATAATGAAGATATAAACAAACTTATGGCATTTATTGATAGAATAACTTATATATTTTCCTCTTCAGGTTTGAATATCTTTACTTTTGTAAATATCATCTGCGCATGTGGTTAATTTCAGATAATTTCATTTTCCAGTCTAAATATCTGTACTTTTCTAAATATCGTCTGCTTATTAATTGTATTTTTCTCTCTTTTGTTTTTGGCAACTATTAATTGCCATAATGTGCACATATGGGGATCTGAAAACCCTCATGAATACCGTGAGGCACAAAGGGATTCCCCAAAAGTTAATGTGTGGTGTGGACTAATATACGACCGAGTAATTGGGCCTTTCTTTTTTACAGAAAAGACAGTCTCAGCAGTCGTATACTTAGACATGTTAGAAAACTTCGTATTTCCACAACTAGCAGAGCTTCAGCCACATGTCTTTTTGCAACAAGATGGTGCACCACCTCATTGGGGTACCATCGTTCGTAGTTCTTTTAATAACCATTTCACAGGAAGATGGATTGGGCAAGGAGGTCCAATTTCTTGGCCACCCAGATCACCTGATATAACACCACTGGACTTTTTCCTTTGGGGATTTGTAACGAACAACGTTTACAGGAGGAGAGTGTTGAACATTGATGACCTAAAAGCCAGAATTACAACCGCAATAGCCTCTGTAGATGCCGACATGCTTGCCGGTACCTGGCGTGAAATTGAATATTGACTTGATATTCTCCGTGTGACGAAGGGGGCATACGTGGAAGTTCGTTGACAAGGGTCATGAAACTTTTTGAGTGTATCTAACCATTTATGTTATTAATTTTAATCTATCTTTATTATTTTATGAGTTCTTAAACATCAAAATAGGTCTGGGACTTTATACAGTCCCGGACTCCCTCCCTGTACATTACTTAAACTCCCTGTACATTCATGAGAATTTTGTTACTTTGTATATATAATTTCATAATTTAAAATGCTTTGCTTTCTTACTTTCTTTAATGATGTAAAGTTTTAATCAATGGAAATTTAATAAACACTGAAATTAAAGTAAGTAATTACACAGATTTGCTACCGTCTTTTTCCGAAAATAAGACACTGTCTTACTTTCTTTTTTGGTCCAAAACACGAGCTAGGGCTTATTTTCGGGGGAGGGCAAAGTATATTTATATATTTTTATTTAATATTTATTTTACACAGAATACAGAAATTTAAACTTATTCAATTACAGTCATGTCATCTTCTGCTGGAACATCGTCATAAATAAAATTCTGAATTATATTCTGATTTTCTTCCAAATCCATTTCCTGTTGAATCATTGGTCCGAATCTCTCATGTCTTGCGATGTAGCTATCGTTAAATGAATATTTTTTGTCTAAGTAGTCTGTTCGTAGTGCATTGGAGACATCACTATCAGTTATTTTGTCCCTTGAATTTTTTACCGAATTCACAACTTCTTGTAAGCCTGGTTTTACAAAATTACCTCGATGATTTCTCACCAGTCTGTTTTCAATATATTCATGGATTTCCATCCGCAAATGATCCTTCAATGGCTTGTTTATTGCAATATCAAGTGTCTGGAAGTAACCAGTCATTCCTGCCGGAATCATTATTTGATCAATCTTCCTCTCAGCAAGAAAGCTTTTCATGGCTTTAGCGCGGTGAGTACTAGCTGAATCCCAAACTAGTAAACCTCTATTCTGAGCCCTCAACAGTGGTGGCAGCATAAAATCAACCTACTTTCTTATAACTGCTTGGGTGCACCAGGCTTTTTCACTTTCAATAACATAAATTCCTGAAACACGTTGAATCTGGTCTTTTTTTACCTTTAGTGATTAAAAATGGCGATACTTTCTTGCCATCTAGACGAATCGCCAAAATACAGGTAACACGTGAACTATCGTAACCGGTAGAAGGAACGTAAATTGACGAAGAAGCCTTGTGCTGAACTGTCGTTTGAGCTCCTTGGCCTAGGAACACCACGGTCTCATCCATAGCAATCATGTTGGAGAGTTGGTATTTTGAAAAATCGATGCCATCAACAAAAAGCTTAAACACAAGTGCACGCTTAACAACTTCATTGTCTTCCAGCTTAAACAATGTTGTTGATCTCCGTAGAGACAGTTCATATCGTTTAAGGAAGTTGTCCAACCAGTGTGACGATGCTTTAAATTCTTCTGTGGATATATAAAATTCAATTGCTGTTTCAAGGGCAAATTTTTGAATATCAGCCCTGCGCACAACCAAAGCCATTGCTCTCCTGCCTGCAATCCATTCCCAGATGCAATCTTCCAACTCAGAAAATAACGGCTGCCGACCTGATCCAACTCTGCGTTTTTTCTCATTTCCTTGGTCCACCAGTTGACACAGGTAATCGTAGTCGGCACGCCATTTACGAACCATACGGAGATCCAGCATCTTCTCTTTACAGAATGCTACAAGATTTACACCCCTGGAATCTTCCACGATTCCCTTTTTGTACTCGAAGGAATAGCTCTTTCGTTTTTTACTCATCTTAACTGGGGTTAAAAATTATTCACTTTATTTTTAAATAAAATTACGTATGAGGAAATAATCAGACTTACAAGACTGAAATGAATGAACGTTGTATACCTGCACTGTCGCTCAATGTAGATTGCTGCCTTATGTTGTATTTTTAAGATAAATTCCAAGAATTAATTTGAAAAGAACTGTAGAGGTAAACAATTAATTTCTTGGAATATTTTGTTTCAAACATTTCTCTGAAATACGAGTATTAGGAAAGCTAAACATATTATTACTTATACTTAATAAATCAACAGCATTTTTTAACGAATTCTTTTTGTCACATTATTTTAACTAGGGATTATTTTCGGGGGATGTCTTATTTTACAAAACGTTCTGAAAATCACGATAGGGCGTATTTTCAGAGGATGTCTTATTTTCAGAAAAAGACGGTACTATGCTGCAAATATATCTCCTCATAAGCAGATTAAAAAAGTCATGCCATTCAAGGGTTAAGTATTTTATATAATATGTTAATAACACATATCAACTGTCACTCACAGGGTTAAAATATGTATTTTATTTAGACAAAAATTTCTGAATTAATTTAAAAATGGGTTTTAAATTATACAAAATTTAATGATAATAATGACAATACCACATGCAGAATCTGTAGAACATGATGGAGACATCTCCAAGTAACTTCCTTCAGTTTTAGAAGTTTCATCAGGATTTGCAGAAGCACCAAGTTTCTTTACTATAGCTGCTGTAATACAATTAAAACATTAAATCAAAAGAAAAATATAGTATTAACAACTAGGGAAAACTGTTTTTTTCCATCAAAGCCATTACTCAGTGTTCCATTTAAAGCCATTACTACTTAGTATTTTGGGGGAGATGTATTTACCTGACACCAAGTGTCACTTATTTGGTTTTTTGTCTTTTATCCTGATGATAACTATCTTTACTATCACTTGGCCAACCATATTTCACTGCTTGAAATTTGGAATATTTCACAGTAAATCATTCTTATTTTTTTGTTGGTTCAGATAAATATAACATGATATCTGTTGAGTGCTTACAGAGTAGAGTAAAATGGCAAAACAAATGCTAAAGCACTGTTCTTATTTAATTTAAACTCTTATTTAATTGGTTCAAATAGCACTGCATGCATTCCAAAGAAGAAATATTTCCACTAAATGAAAGCCACAATTTTATGCCTATTACTTAGCTCTACATGACAATTGAATGCTGTAATAGCTGTAATAATGTTCATTAATTATTTTTTTTTAATTTTGCATATTTTCTTTAGCATTTTTGAAGCAATAAACAAAAATGAAACCAATGGAAATAATAATAATAATAATAATGACATAGAATTTAATAAAAAGGGGAGAAAAAAACTGAGGAAAAGTTTTTTTTGGGGGGAGGGGGATTTTCAGGATCAAGTTAAAGGTGTAAAGCACAAAAAAAGTCAAAATGGAGGAACATAATGTCAAAAATGTATGGTATGACTCTATCACATAAATACCAGAAAATTGTCACCAATCCAAATACATGTATATTTTTCTTTCAAAGTCTGAATTAATTTGAGTTTAGTATCTCTCACATTCCCCAAAATATTTACAGTTGTTACATACTGAACTTGATTAGCAAAAAATATGATAAACAGGAATTATTGTGCTAAATTTCTCTAATTTAAAGAAAATAAGTTCTAGAAATTTTCAGAGCAATAATATTAAATAAAAGCTTTATATTTTATATAAGAAGAGAAATCTACGTAATTTAAAAATTTAACTGTTGCAATTCTGGCAAACAATTCAGCAGCAGAATTATAAGCTCTTTCTGATTTTTTATGTTAAAAATAATTTAGCAGAAAAATAGTTAAAAAAGTGAAAGGCTATCAAGGTAAAATTCATTAAAGTCCAGAACCTCAGCAACATTTTACAAATTTGTATAAAGATGACTTACTGCAGAATTACAAGAAAAAGGAAATACAAATATTGTGGTAGAACTGAGCAAATAAGCATGTGTATTCACAATACCAATGTTATTTTTATATTTGTGAGTTTTTGAATGAACAGGGTAAAAACTATGCCATAATTCTTTCTTTATTTTCTTAAGAAATATGCTACCTTTTCACAGAAGTATCACAGATAGATAAGCAATTGTCAGAAAGAGAACACAGAGAAACTACTTCATGCTTGCATTATATATAAAACATAAGATTACAAGCAATCTTTACCTGGTTTTGCTGATGACAGTGATCTCATGTCTATGTAAGGTGAGGTTGACACACTGCCATCTGATTTATTCATACTCATATAATTAGAAATCAACTGCTTGTTCTCTAAAAAAATTAAAAGAAATAATAAGCTCATCCTCATGTAAGAAAAAAACCTAACTTAAATGTCAAGGTTTTTAAAGCTTAATCAGATAAATATTCCTTCCCTAAAATAGCCTTCCTCCAAAAAATTATAATTAAAAAAATATCTTTTCCTATCCTATCCTATCCTGATTGCAAAATTCTTTTGCTATAGTTTTATAATAGAAAAATTTTGCAGTTATAAAGTTTAATTAATTTTTAACATAAAATTATAATTTTTTTAATTATAAGAAGTTTTTTTCCTTAAATTATGATTTTTGAAGTTTGCAGAAATTAAAATTTTTAGCTGTCTCATTTTGTAGTTAATTCAACAGTCTTTCTACTTCTCTAAGTGATATGTCTGCAATAAATTACATATTTAATTCTCAAATTAATCACTGGATCTCTTTTTAGAGAAAGAAAAATTTAAACCAGCAGTTTCTGAAACTTTAATTTTAATACTCCCATGTTTTATGCATTTAAATCAAATATGTGGTAAATTATGTTTACAGATTAGACAATTCTTTTTCTAAATATTTCAGAAAATATTTAGCTATAAATTTGCATTTTTAATATGCAATAAATATTAATATGTTGAATATTACTTATTATGCATTTTATGGTGAAAGACATTTATGAATTTATACAAATGACAAAGCAAAACATTATGTACATAAATTCCTTATATATCTACTGAATTGTGTCTCATATAATTAAGATGCAATAGGATTATAATATAAATTAGTAATTGATTTAATTTTGGAAAACACAATCAAACTGAGATAAAAGGGGAGGGACAAATGTTTTAGAATCAATAGTACAAAATACTAAGAAAGGGACTAAAGTGCAAAATATGGGATCATACTACATATACAGTCAACACATATACATAGTTGCAGCTTATACACACATTTAATTACATTTATGAGTGAAATTTAGAATGTAAAAAATGCATACTTATTAATAGGAATAATGTATGTGTGTTGATAAAAAATAAGAGAAAAAGCACAATACCTTTGGTCTGTGACATCATAAGATATCCATCAGGTACTGCAGTAACAGCGCGATCTGTTAATGAAGATCCATCACTTGAAACTGAGTGTGAAAAACTGGAAGAGGATAAAAGTATTCCTTGAAACATATATTTTTTTAAATATGAGGAGTTTACAATAAGTGTGTAGAGTATGAATAGAGGTGTAGAGTATGAATAGAGACTACTATGTAGGTAGCAGCACAGTTATTAATAAGTACCTCAGAGAGGGTTGCTTAGTATTATCCACATCTTCATTGCTGCTAGTATTTGCAGTTGTACTGGATCCAGAACATGGGCTAAAACTGACAAAGAAAATTAAATAAATGAACAAAAAAATCTTATTTTTGTAATAAATATACAGACAGCAGCTTTAACTACATAAATAACAGTCATAACACACTGTTTATTAAAAGATACATATATGTAGAAGGAATTTAGAAATAGGATTTAACAGAAGTCACTGAATATTCTCACAGCTACTGTTGTGTTGTAGATGGCGGGCAAATGGGGCCTTTTTCATTGCATACCAGTATTAATATTCATAATAAAAAAAAAGAAAGAAAGGGTGCAACTTACAGTTTTGCACAGCTTTACAAATTAGTCTTTATTATTATTTTTTATCATCTATTATTATGTTTTTTACATAGCTTCATGGTAGAAATAAGTTTTACTAATGACTCCAAGATAAGGAAAAAACATCTATTTATTTGAAATTTCTGTTTATTGAAATTTCTGTTTATTTGAAATTACTTTACAAAAAATTATGGAAACATTACTGCTAAAGAAGAAACTTCTTCAAATCAGATTAATGAAAAAATAAAAATAGTTTTCATTCCAATATTTACAGTCGCAAATGAACATTATTATTATTTTTTTCCTTCAATTTAACAAATATGTATGGAAATTTCTTTTCTTTCTTTTTATTTCTTGCATCACTTTAATTACTTCCCTTGTCTGCTAAATTACACAAAAATAAATTCAATATATAAACTCTGAACACTAATAATTTTATACCCTCTCTATATATACACAAATACAATATATCAAATTATTATTGGTATCAGTCAAAGGTACTTATAATTTCTAGAACTATAAGAAGTACAAAGGGGTGAATACAGGTAAATTAATTTATACACTAACAGAAACAATTATAAAGATTTAAGTATGCAAAATACCTAGAACTTCTTGTTGAAGGGGAATTAAAAGAAGGCCATTCATACATAGAATGGGGACGTGAATTCAGTCGTTTGCAAGCAAAACCACTTGAAGAATGAGGTGAGGAAAGCACACTATAACAAAACATGTAATCAGAAGCTCGATTAGCCTCTCGATTATAGGGACAAGAACACATATGATAATCCTACAGCATAATATTAACTTTTCGCACTGAAATACATTTACTAGGACAAAAAGAGCAGGGGAAAAAAAAATACGGCGTTAGTCTTACAAAGATTTAGGGCACTTGAGACAGCAATTTTGTAGAAAAGATGAGAGATTTTATCACCTCACAATATTTTAATCATTTATACAGAATTAGAATCTTTAGAAAATTGTCTACCTTGGATTTAAGTTGCTGTAACAGCACCATATATGAATTAATGCTCGTGTGTGAAATTAACAAAATCTGCAAATTATGCCTATATTTACCCAAAAGCATTGAACCAAAGATACTACTTATGTCACCGAAGAATTATGCAAATATTTAGAGTTGAATATATAACATACACATGCATGTCTGCAGAGCTGTGATTGTGCAGGGGATATACACACAGGAGGGGTTTTCTGGTAATTTGTGTATTCACATTCCTTCAAGACATTCGCTAAATTTCTTGCAAGAGTTAGGTAAATTTTATAAGATATCAAGTAAAATCAGTAGCCACAAATATATGCATGATGGAAAGAGATAGAGAATTGTCGGCAGATCAATCATAAGCACAGGAGCTCAGTGTAGTCTGCAATTTGTGGAAACAGTTTCAGGAGACTAGATCCATATGGAGAAGACTTGGACACGGTTTACCAAGAACCATAGTAATGAATGAAGATTGTTATTTGGCACTTTAAACGTGACAACACCTACTAAAGTTTCACGGCTCTCACAAGAGCTGTACGCTGTCACCAGAACAATGTTTCACAATCTACAGTTGCCTGAAGGTTTCATGAGGTATGGCTGTATGCCACAAGACCTGCTGTTTGTGTCCTGCTCATAACAGCACACAAGAAAGCATGATCAGCATGGTCAGATGACATGCACCTTGGACCAGATTTTAATGGAACACTGTGCTTTTCAAAGATGAGTTAAGATTCAGCCTGGACACAGACTCTTTGTGTACCTGTATCTGGAGAGAGCCTGGAACATGATACCAATTCTTCCTCATCAGGGAAAAGGATCATTAGGTGTGCAGGATAGACGGTTTATGCAGGCATTATGTTGTACCACCACACATCCTTGCACATGTTTGACAAAGGCTCTCTAACAGCTATGAGATACCGAGAAAGGATTTTAAAGCCCTATGTTTGACTTCTTGGGTGAATAGTTGGTCCTGGGTTCCTGTTAACGGAACATAATGGTCGTCCACACAGAGCTCAGCTGCTCAACAATTACCTGCAAAGTAAGGGTATTCACTACATGGACTGGGCAGCCAGGCCTTTTGACCTTAAACCTATACAGCATGTCTGGGATGCTCTTGGGGGCAATTTCATTTTGCCATCCCCCTTCAGGAACCATCCAGAAGATGAAAACTGCTTTGCTGCAGGAGACTGCCACAGAAACTGCTCAACTAACTCCCATCCAGTACGCTGTCATGCTATGAGAAGGAAACATACCTATATTAGACTCATTTTGAGTTTGATATTCCAATGTGGATTTTGGACATCCCTGCACTATGAGTTTTACTGGTAATCATGCATATATAAAATGATTTTTGAATGTTATACCTCTTTCATGTTGCAAATGTATGTTCATACATATATTTTTTTTAAATCTGTTTATTTTTTTTTAGAAAACTGACATAATGCAAAAATTTTGCATATGAGTGTATTTTAAAGATATTGTTGCATGCATATGGGCTTGAAATAGATTGAATGCACAAGTTTGATGAACAATTAATAAAATTTATTCTTATCACAAGAATAAAATAAAATGCTGAAATTTTTCCTCGCAGATATTTGTACAATATCACACACCAGTTATATTTTAAACAACTGAAACATTAAATAGAACACAATTCAAAGCACAGAGAAAGCTAACACAATCTCAAAATTATGGCAGCGAAGTAAACAACAGTTCACTTAAAACAACTGAACTGAAATGTTTCTCTCCAGCTTTTTAATCACACACAAGAACATTCTGATAATTTTTATTTTCGCAAGGTTTCTGGAAAGCAAAAGCAATTGCAAGGTATCTATTTATTAAATGCCCGTGCTCCTGTATTTTTACATTTTCAGCATAGCTTTCTCTTAAAAGTCATCACACACTGCATTGCATGGGGAAATGAAACAAGTTTAATTACAATTCTACTAAAAAGAGTTAAATAAATACAAAATCTGCAACAATATTAAACCTCAAAATTAGCTATTTTTTTCTCTTTGTGTTTTTCATTTAAAAAAAAATTAAAAATTGCAATTTATGTAAAAAAAATTTAAACCATTTTCTAAAAATTAAGAGTGGTGGTGAAAGAAAATTAAAACCTGAATGATTAAAAAAGTAATAAGAAATACCAAAATTTCAGTAACTGATTGAAGGTTTAGCCTTGTAAAGCACATCTGCTTTCAAAAGTAGAGGTAGCCCTCCTACAACACGGCATCCTGTAACAAAGTTTCGCTATAACAATTCATAAATTGTGCAAACCTTACTACAACACGGTATCCTATAACACAGTTTAAACATGATAAAAAAATTTCCCAAGAAATCCCAAGAACTTTAACGAACTCCGCACAAAATTCTTCCATGTTGAGAAAAGCACATCCACGTGATTATTTAACACATAAGAATCCTTGTTTAGTAAGTCCTGCCAGCTGTCTTTCAAGATCCGGTTTCCATAAGAACAGCTGTCTTCAGGGAGATGAGCCACATAGTGAAGAGCAACTGTTGAATTCATAACCGATAACAGTGGAAAATTATTTTCCTCAATTTCCTTCAAAGTATAGACAACAAAAACAACACACAGTCTCAAGAGTGCACAGTCACCAGGTAACAATGAAGAAATTCTACTATTGCAGAAAGTGAACAACATGAGGTCACCATAAGGGCCCCAAAATGCACAACCCACACATTCAGCTTCCAACATTCGAATCCTCATCTCTGTGGTCTGAAAACAAAAGTGACTCACACTGCTGGTTCGGCAGTCCACGTTGAGCCACAGTGTGTGAAAGAATAACTTTTTCATTTTTAAGCCATCAAGTTTTAATAAAAAAGCCATGTCTGATAAAGATAAAAAATGTTTAAGAGAAAATTTATTCCTTTAGAAGTAATGATAAAAATTTTGGATCGTCTTTTAAAGGGGGGGGAAAGGATCTCGCACCAAAAAAAGTGAATTTGTAAAAAGCAATGGTCCAGACTATTAAGAAAAATAATAATAATAAAAAAAAAGTGCAGTTACTGCAAGATCTTTGACATCTACAAAATGTGCAGCTCCTTCCCGGGCACCAATAATTGACAAGATGGAAAAGGCACTCAGCATTTAGATTGATGATAGTTATCCAAAAGTTAATTCCATTGGATGGTAATATCATTAAACAAAAAGCACTCAAAATTTACAAACACCTTAAAATACATGGAGAATCCTCTGCCAAGAGAGATTTCGTGGTAAGTAAAGGTTGGTTCAAAAATTTCAAGAAGAATTTTTCAATTCATAGTATAAGAATTCAGGAGAATCTGCACCAGTTGATCATAAAGCTCATAGGACATATATATATATAAAACCATTATAGAATATCAAAGATACACAGCAGATCACGTTTTCAATGATGCCAAAACTGGGCTTTGGTTGGAAAAAAAGTGCCCAGTAGAACCTTTATATTGAAAAAGGAAAAACTGCACCTGAATTTAAGGTGTATAAAGATTGTATAATTCTACTTTTCTGCAGTAATGCATCAGGAGACTTTATGACAAAACTCTTGTTAATTTATAGATCTTAAAATTCTCATAAATAAAAACACCTTACTAATACACTGGAAAGCAAATCCAAGAGCTTGGATAACTGAAAATTTATTTAAAGATTGGTTTTTAAATTGTTTTGTCACAAACATTGAATGTTATTTAAGACAGAAAAATTTGAGCTTCAAGGCACTATATTAAATGTTCCATGTCACCCAAAAGATTTGAATTATACACCAAAATTATACACACCCAACACCAAAATACTGTTTCTACCACCTAACACTATCAGGTATTTTCTCCCTCTTCTCTGCATGCTTTCGTATTGTTATGGTAGCACATTTGTGTGTATTCAAGAGGTCCAGGTTTGAGTTCCGGCGATGGCATTACTCATTTTTCATTAATGGCATTGCTGATTGTAAACTGAAGAAATGTTATGCTCATAGTTGCTAGAGTTTGGTGCATTCTGAAAATTTGATGACTTAAGTTATTATATTAATACAGGAGTATCAATTAAAGATTTTTAGGGAAGAAACAAAAGTATTAGATCCACACTTTTATTATTTCATAAATTTATTTCTTACCTAAGAACGCAGGTGTGAGAATTTTCACTTATTGTCTTTGGTCTAGTAGGTAAACTATCACATCTTTCTCTACTATTTGAGAGTGA
Organism: Stegodyphus mimosarum; assembly: GCA_000611955.2. NCBI lineage: Eukaryota > Metazoa > Arthropoda > Arachnida > Araneae > Eresidae > Stegodyphus > Stegodyphus mimosarum. Next base: position 202,932 of record KK116380.1, on the reverse strand, counting down.
ACTAATAGTTACAGATGAGACACTCTGGGGTGTAACAATGCCTATTGGACGTCTAGTTACAACTGGATTAGAGTTTTCACTAGTTGAGGCACTGCGAGGTCGAGGAAGGAGATTTCCATTCTCTCTGATCTTGGAAGACTTCATTGCACTAATAAATAAGAAATTTAACATAAAATTCATTCATAAAATATATACATATTATATGAAAACTCACAATAGCATTTTTCAAAATTAATATATAATTTTTGGAAAATTAAAAACGATTTCATTTCTTAGATTAGGATATAAAACAAGCGTACCAAATTTTTCTCATAGATGTCCATTAACAACAACATACAAAACACAAAAGCCAAACACTACTGAGAAATCAATACCATTTTTTGCAATCAGCAGCATTTACTACTATAATGCAAGTTGAAGGAAAAAAAAAAAAACATGGTTGTAGTAAACGCATTTAGCTTTCATTAATTGGTTTTAGCAATAAAATCACTACTCATAATGAAATTTTTGTAGAAAGATATTTTCATCATATTCTCTCAATTATATTTGTCAATTTCAGTTTTATTCATCATACTGTTACAATCAAACTTTGAGTATTTAATAAATTATAACTTAATAAATGGCAATTAAAAAAAACCACATGCTTCATACAGCATTTTAAATAGGTTTTTCTGTGTAAATTTTTGTTAATGAGAAATAAGTGAACAAATCTAAATTTACAGAATTTTTTTTAAAATGTTAGTTACAGCTAATGACTAAAAAGTACCCCACCTTTCCAACAAACAGCATAAGATTGCAAAAATTGACAGCAGATGAAAAACTAAGTTTAAAACACTTAAGTCAGGCACAAAATTAATTTTATATTTTTGTGTCTGTATTAACAAACACTAAACATGAATGATAACATTTCTAAAACCAAATGAAGTATTTTCCATGCACATATCATAATTCCATACACATATCATATTTTCCACATACATATCACGTAAGAACTCACCTCAAAACTGTTTCATGCATATTTTGAGCTATAATAGTTGCCTCAGTGGCCATATATATTTCCCCAGCTCCTGTTACAGCAGATCGACCAAGTTCAATGAAAAAATGATCTTTTGAATGGCCACATCTTCTAATACTCATTAACTAAACAAGCAAATTACATTTCCTACATTAATTTCATTACAATATAATGAAACTTTTAAATAAAAATAAAACAGAAAGTGCATCATATTCAATATTAATTAAAAGAATATCTCATCAAAACCAATTTAAAAATTTCAATATTAAATTTTATGGATGATTAAGGAAATTTATGATGAACATTCTGAAATAAACTCAGGGTATAAAAGTTTTGGGTAATGGGCATTTTCATAAGAATGGTAAACTACACCATATGAAATTATATAAATACCCTTCTATGTCTGGTTCTAAATAAGTAATTACAAGCATGTTATTCATTATTCCATTGGCAATACAAGCTGAGGAAAATGAACATGAAACAACTTACAGACAAATTATATCAAAATTGCAAAACAGACCAGTTTAATAATATCTTTCAAGAAAGCATATCTTACAGCTCAAAGAACCCTTATCAGTGATGTAATGTTTGGCTGAATCATTCAGCAACTAGTTGCATGTTAAACCCAGATGGCAGTATATTGAGAACTATACATTCCATACAGTGCAATTTCTCGAGTCTGGCAGGGACGAAAATATCAAACACATACTTAGTTGTAGACATTCATGGGTTATCAAAAATTATGATTATTTATATTTAGCAGATAAACAGATGAAGCACTATGCTTACTTTCAGATTTATGACAGAGTGATAATTACATGAAAAAGGGGTATAATACAAGTTCAACAGACTATTCACTACAAAAAAATGCCCAATTTTTTAGCATACAGAACACCTAACTTGGATACAGCCATTGTGGAGCCATACATTCTTGAGAAGTTCAGATTTAGTCACCAGCATGACCTGTGATATGTTTTCATACTTAAATAAACAAACAATAAATAAATAAATAAAAATAATTTTTTTTTTTAAATCAGGGAGTTAACACAATTATCTTAACAAGTTTGTGAATAGGACGATAACTTAAAAAATATATAGTCCTTATAAACTTTATCACCTCTAGTTTTGACATGGGTAAGGATCATATTTGGAATTAATTAAACTTTTGTAAACATCAAGTGAACAAAATCGCAGCAAATTTGATGTCACCCAGTAAAAATACATTCAGCTTTTCAGAGATCTAATAGAATTAGATTTTGTATCAACAGATCAAAAAACACACATAGAATCACAGTAATGAACAAATAGCTGGAACTCAAGAATATCAGTCATTTGGATTGGTACTTCATATCAAATAATTAGTAGTCAATTTCTTTAATAAAAAAGTCAAATACTTTAAAATAGTCTTCATAAAAATCAACTGATACTTCAGAATTTTAAATCTAAGTTACAGTATTGGAGAGATAACAAGTGACATCAGTATGAGAAGAAAAATGTTTATAATTTTTTGAAATACTTCTTCACTATGAATACACTGATGATAAAACTTTTATTATGTCATATATACTTAGCAAAAATTTTCCTCATCTTGTACAAATAAAGAATATGCTTTTTAAACCTAAGTGAAAAAAAATGGAACAAATGTTACAAAACTCTTAGGATCTTTAATATCTCTATCCTAAAGCTGCACTTAAAGAAATTAGGAACAATTTTGGTATTGCAAAGATAGTAACTACTACTTTTAAAACATCATAATAATGACTATAGGGCTCTCTATGCAAAGAACCTGAAAATTACTTTATCAATATTTAGCCACTAAAGATTTTTTTTTTTTTATGATGACTTACATTTTATTGATTAAAAGAATAACGTAGTTGACAAAAGATCTATTATTTGAAGACATAGATCTTTATATTATTTGAAGCTCTTAACAGTTTTTAAAAGTTAGAGGACCTCTGACATAAATTAATAACAATTTACTATAGGATAAAAAAGTCCTTAATTTAGATAATTAAAAAAATCAAGAAATTTTTTACAAATCCTCACCATCAAATAAATATATATTACAAGAATGTTTCTTAAAATACAATGATATTTCTATTAGCCTATACCCATTTAAATTGACAAATAAATTTAAGAATTTGATTTTTGTTTTAAAAAAAGTAGTAATTTAATGATATAAATTTTCAATGGTTAAAACACATATTTAAAGATATCAATCTAGTTAAGACAAAGAGCAGGAAAATGATATCAAATACAACATGAATTAACAGAGCACCACACAGAATGGAGATACAATAAAAACATCTGAATAAAATCAGATTTTTAATGAAAATAGAACAATGCCATGCACATTTATAACTGCATTGTTTCTGGAGGCAACATTCAGTGATCATTGTAATTATTGTTCTGTTACACAAAATGCCTCAAGTGTAAAATGTTTTCATCCATACTTCTGTATGACAGTTTAATTTTTGATCAAACAGAAATGTTTATACAAATGTTTGACTGAAAAATAACTAGAACAGATCATGGGCTTGATTTCAGGTTGAAGTAAAAACGCTTACTAATTTAGAATTAAGAATAATATGAACTGGTACAGATTATTTCAGTAGATCTGTAATAAGGATTTAAGAAAAATTAAAGCTATTTAATATGATAAGGTGGAAACCCTGCAGTTTACTTAATCATCACATTGTACAAATTTGTCAAAATTGAAACTGGCATGCTTTATCTAAAATCTTATACAAATTTTTATTTCTTTTTTCAACCCTCAGTATAAGTGATTAAATTTTGACGATTAACAGCAATATATTGAGTCTAATTTTGTGTAATTATTTTTTTCCAACTTAAAATAACTTGATAAACATAACATGTTTATAGTTGAACTGTAAAATAAAGATACTGTGGCTTTGATTTTTGCCTTCTGTAACATTTTTAGATAAATTTAATTATTAAAATAACTAAGAACAGCAAAATTTAGTTTTTCTACATGAATCTATATGTCTCTTCCATTATACAACAAAATACACTGAACAGTTTTCTTTAGAAAGATGGATGCATCAAAGTGCACTGTAGTACACTATGCACTTGTCTCACTTTATCTGATACTTACTTTTATGAATTAATTCACAGAAAAAACAAAACAAATTTGAACATATCTTAGCTGACATTGCAGTCTATTGGCTTTTTTAAAATTAAATGCATTATTCCTTACTCTTATAACAATGCTTTTGTTTTCAAAGCAGTGTTTATAAAAATTTTATACAGTGTGGCCTTATATTCTAAATTTTTTTCACACCAAAATAACTAACCTAACAGACAATCTTCTTAATATTCAGAAAATTTGTACCACCATGTTGTTCTCTAATAGAAAAGGTGTAAAGCTATAACCAGTCTATAAATAATTCACATAAATTGCTTTCAGTAGGTTCTGTCTAATTACTATGATTAAATAACATAGGAAGAAAACTCAGCAAAAGATTCAGAATTAAGGTTATACAAACTAATAAACTCAGTTTTCTTTATAAATTATAAATCTCCTACAATGAAAACATTTTTAAATAGATAAGTATATAAAAATCTTACAGGAAATTCAAGAATATCATTTTCATTAGATGGGCTCATTTTTATCAAAGTTAATGCTTTGGATGATAATGCCACACGGTACGGTCCAGACAAGTTTCGATCATATTCCAAATCATGCTTATCAATCACAACTTGCCATAAATGTTCTGAAATAAAAAAATGAACAATTTTATATATGTTAGCAAAATGTCATAAAATAAATATGACATGTTTGCTATGTATTTACAGATTTAAAATTTTCTAGATTTTACATAATTAAAAGTCATGCATGTATACAAATCTAAAAAAATAGATGTACATTATATTTATATATATATATTAATATTATTTATTTTTTTATATTATATTATTTTAAGAATTTATATTATACTGATCTGTGGTTATACAAAAACATTTAATGATGAAGATTTTAAAAATTTAGCAAGAAAATGCTTTATCACAAAAAGCTTTTATTATCTGCAATAACAAATCTCACACTACGGTATTTGTATAAAAAGCATATGAGGAACTTTCAAGAGAATCTTGACAAATGACAAGACAATTAAATGTAGCAGAAAATTTCTAAAATTTACAGAAATTGTCTTCTGTTGGATAAATAAGACTCCAGAACCTGAAATGTACTATATCAGAAGTTGATTTTGATTAAATATCCTAAGTTTACTAATTATTTATCATTTCATGATCACAGTGAGATGATATTAAGCCTTTTCACAAAACAACAACTGTTCTACTGGAAAAAAAAGGGACAGGAGTTGTTGCCAGATACATTAAAGAAAATTAATTGCATTTATTTATAAATCCAGGAGGCAATAAATTTACCTGTATGGTTTAGACTTTAAGTGATGTACCTGGCCATGTTCATATTTAACATCCTTCCATCTCCATAAAGTGAAAGCTTCACAAACACTTAGAAAATTCTTTAAAAAATATTTTAAGTTCCAAAATTCTTTTAGTTATAGATCAAATTTTCTTTTTGTTCATATAATTCTACCAAAAACAAGAGCTATACAGTTCCCCAATAGCTGGTTACCTGCAAAACTGTAAAAGTGTTAAAAATTTTCATCTAAAAAAAAATTTAAAATTTATTAAAAGCTTAAAAATTTTCAAAATTTCATCTCTTTCTGATACTTTTCCTGTTTCACATGCTGCCCAACCAGGATAGTGGTTAATGATGCTGACTGCCATACTGAAGGGCTCAGGTTCAAATCCCAGAGAAGGCATAGATGTTTGTAAATGAAGTGTATGTGCAACATGAGGCACTCTAGATATATGCCTGTGCAGTATGGGGCACTCTAGATATGTGGCGAGCCCAAAGTCCTTTCACGAGGTTGGTGGTAGGGGAAGAAGAATGGAAGACCCTTCGATGCAAATTCCTGGGCTGCTCTCCATCCAAATTGGGGGCAGAGCTGAGCAAAAGTCATACTACCACCTATATGATGCTTAACGCTCTGGCCAACGACTGGTGCAATCTTGCACTCCTTGCCACAATGAATTTCGTTGGCTTGTGCTGATGTTACTGTCAGACAAGTCACAATTGTCAGACAAATGATGTTACTGTCAGACAAGTCACAGCACAACAACCTGTTTCACACTGAATTCTCAGTGGGTACAATCACTGTATGGGTCTAAGTAAGTATCCATATTAGCAGTTTTCAGACAAACTACATAACTTGTCAAGGTAAAATTTCCACTTTTCCAACTGGAGATTCTAACCTTTTTTGTAAGTGCTGTCAATTAAAACAATTTCTCCAATTTTAACAGCACTAGTGGTCCTTTCACTAAGTAGTTGTGAATTAGGGATATTCTTTTTTAAAACACATTCTCAATCTCTCTCTAAAGAAATGGACATAATTTAATCTTTTCACTAACTCAAGAGTTTCAATTTGATCTAAATCAGTTATTTCACTTGAAGGAATGCCCTGTAAAAGCATGGGAAGGCTTCATAACACATAACTCATTGGCTTCTTTGAAAAAGCAGGTTGTGGGTTGATTAGTCATCATTGATTAAAATTTGCAAAGTAAAGCAAGAAACATTCCTTTCGAATTTTATCCCATTCCAGTTGTTTCATACCTGAATGAAAACTGAATAAATAACAGATATTCTCACTCTTCTAGTAATGAAATAATACAGGGTTCAGATAACTGCACTACAACTCAGAGAGTTTATAAGCTCGAGATGTACAGCTCTGTGCACTGCACAAAAAATAATGAACCAGCATTCATCTTTAAACTTCGAAAAATAGGTCCTGCTAGTGACTTGAAAAGTGTTAGAAATTTTCATTCGATCTCTTGAAAAAGAGGGAAGGGAACACTCACTGCTTTTGTTTTGTTTCTTCTACAAATCATACATGTTTGGATCCTACAGTTTTCCTTCTTCTTCAAATTCATATCTTTCCTTTCAGTATGGAGAGAAGTTCCAGCGTACTTATGATTTCGATATTTATGTTCTATTTGCCATTCAACCAGAAGATATTTTGAAAGCAAGACAACTGGGTAATAAACTCTTTACTGTCATCTTCCTCAATTATCCTATATTGCATTTGAAGAGTCATCCTATGCATATTTGAAGTGCATTTTTATTTTCCTTTTCAGTAAAACTTTCAACTTGATTTTTTTTTTCTGAAGAAGGTTTTTAGATCTAGAAAATTCTTCACAAGTAATATGTGGAATCTTCGGTCCATCATTATTCCTTTTACTGAATCGAAGAATCCAAGCAACATTTCTTACTATTCTAGTATAACTAGAAAATATTGTCAAGTAAATTGCAATGGACTGAGTTTCATTACCTTTTCTTTTCAATGTCTATTTATTCAGGAGCTGGATTCAGAGACGGCCATTTTTCTGGAGCTTGCAAAGAACCATGAAGGGTGTTCCACTATTGTGATTTACACAGGTGATGTGGAAGGCAGCCTCTTGATTACAAATCTGGTGGATTTTTAAGTCCAAGTACATGATGCCATTAATCTGTTTTATTACGTTTTTTTTTAAAAATTTCCTTTATGCTTGTTTTCAATAAACACTAATCATGGGCCTTGAATAGTTATTCACAATAAAGCTACAGTTGAATCAGACCATAAGTAAGTAATTGTATTCTCTCAATCTACATTTGATGAAAGTACACAAGTTCCAATCATTGTTGCCATAAGTTCAAGACACGGAAGAATTAGTACTTTCGTACATGAAATTTTTGATTTTGTCATAACCAAATTCACAATTTTAAGCTAAACTTATGTCCTTAAAAATACGCAACAAGTGAAGGCAAGTTTACTGACATCACAAAACTCATGCTTCATTTACCAGAGTTACTACAGAGAGTTACCAGATTTGCTAGAGTCATTTACCAGTAATTTATTTTGAGTGCTCCCATGCTGCAGAGACAATATATACTTACAAATATCCATGCCTTCTCTGGGATTTCAGTCTGAGCCCAACAATACAGCAGCAGGAACAATAATCATTATCTCATCAGGACAGTTTTTGTTTTAGACATTCATCCTGCTTTTCTAGGAGTAAGTCCATAAACACAGAACTTGCTTCTTATTTACACTAAGATAGTGATATACTGTCTTATTAAAAAGTAATAAATATTTTAATTCTTTATTACTTCACATGTAATAAGCTCTTGTTGATATTATATACAGAAGAAAAGGAACAAAGTAAGAAATAAGTCTCACTGCCATCCCCCTCCACACATCAGAGAACATTTACTTGATACTATACATATGTTTGGTTGTAAATGCATAGGATTAGGATTTAAATACCTGGACTTTTTGGGGGGGGGGTTAAAAAATTCAAACTAGTAATTTAAAAAGCAGCAGCAGAAAATTCTTTTGATGAGTTATTAAATGAATGTATTAACAGATGAAAAATGTCCAAACTTCAGAAACTAAAAATAAAAGAAATGGTGGATCTTCATAGAGATCACCAGCAGTGAAAGAATAAAGAGGGACATTAGACATTCTGAGAAGAATTCTTGAATGCAGAACATCTGAAAAAGTGTACAGTACATTTATGATATACAAGAGATCAAGTAGTTTTCTAAAAGTTACACATTGTATAAGATGAATTCAGAACAGTTTTCTTGACACTATACATCTAATTAAAATTTTCAAATTCTACTACATATGTAAAATGATTTAAATAAGTCATTTGTTTCAACTAGTTCAACTTTACTATGACTGCATGTCTATGATTTTCAATTTCTATGTCATTTCAAATATGCCAAATCTATTACAATTTCATTATTTTCAAAAAGAAATTTACTATTATACTTAAAACTGATTGTATGATCATTATATGTTAGAATTTATGTAATATAATATCATCAACGAATAATAAATTCTAACATTATATGCTACAATTTATGCAATATAATATCATCAACTAATTGTAATACTAAAGTTGGTAATTATATATAATATTAATATAAGTTGTGATATAAAATAGCTTTTAATTTGGATTAAAAGGATTAACTGTTTTATTAGAATGAAACTGGTCATTACAAATATGATTCTAAAGCAGTGTTTAGTGCATATACCTACATTTTTGAGAATGTCTAATAGATTGAACACAAGAAAAAAATTTAAGGCTTTCTAAGAAACATTTTCTCAGATACTTAATTCACCTCAAATTATATTTAAATATATATGAAGGAAATAATCTTATTTATTGAAATAAAAGTGTTAAAAAATAATTAAATATTACCATAAACTGTACATCCTCTTCCATTTTCATCTCCATCAATAAAAGTCTTCTGAACTTCTAATATATCATTTAACCAAAGTTCTAATTCTTCAGCAGTTTCTGTCACTATTGAAAAGCAATCATCTTGAGTGTACAGTGCAATAACATTCTTTTGCTTTGAATGCAGTTTCCGACTAATGTTCAAACATGATTTCAATTCAATGCTTCGCTTTGGTTCACAACCTGATTTCCACTTTCTCTCCGAATTATAATATTCTAATCTGGCAGCTCCAGTCTCTGATTCCATATGCAGAACAAAAAATCTTCTTTTCATTTTCTGCAGAAAGTAAGTACAAAATTTGTATTTTGATAATTTAACACTTCCAAATAAATATTTTTGCCTCAAATTTTTTCTCATTTTAACTAAAATTGCACCTATTGCATACAGCTTCCATATAACATCAAAAACATACAAATCCTTTTTATATTTTACATTTAGTTGCTCATTATACATCCTTTATCAGGAAAGTTCCAGGACAATTTTTTTATTTCCCAGTGTGCAGTACTAAAAAGGAACAAATGTTGTTTTTATGTTACCTGGTATGTATTCTTACTTGACATGACCTAGGCTATGTTTCTCCACAAACTTACTAGGTGGCAGGGCTGTGCTTAGCAACACACTGTTGGGATTGTTGTCGCATTCATTAAGGTGACACAATGGATGCTGATTGTGAACAAAGAGTGAACATTAAGTTCTGCATTAAGCTCAAGAAAGCCCCTAGTGAAACATGGATCATGATTAAGCAAGCGTATGGCACTTTCCAGAAGTTGGGTTTTCGAGAGGCACGAAAGGTTTCATGAAAGCAGAGATTCATTGCAAGATGATCCCAGAGCTGATACTGATGCAAACGTGAAATGTTATTGAAAGAAGACCATCGTGGAACTGCACATATGATATCAGAAGAACTGAATTTAAATCATGATGTGTATCAAGATTTTCCACGAAGATTTAGGGAAACAGAAATTAATGCAAGAATTGTCTCTAACTCATTAACAGATTAACAGAAGGAGGACAGATAAAGAATTTCTGCTGAACTATTGGATACAGCCAGATATGATCCAACATTTGTGTCACATATTATTGTGCCTTTTTTTGTTTCCATGAGTGAAAAGGCGACTGAAAGGAAAGCTTCATAAAGGTTATTGCAGACATCCTATGGGCTGCAACAAATGAGCTTGCAACCATCACAGTTGAAGATTTCCCTGCTTGTTTACAAGATCTCCAGAAATATTGGCAGTTGTGTATAGATAGCCAAGAGGACTACTTTGATAACAGATAGGATCATTACTCAGTAAATGCAATTTTCTACTTTTTATGACCTTTGTCCTGGAACTTTTATGAAACTGGATGTACATCCCATAAAAATAAATTATTAACAATTTTTAATGCACAATTTTTGGCATCATCTGCTGGTTACTAATTTATTATTAAGAATGTACAAGATGAATGAAATATTTACTCAAAGTTACAAAATATTGTAGTCAAAGAACATAATGCATGGTTGTTAGAGATTTTCCATTCATTCATACTCATTATTTTGTAAATTTTTACTTGTAAGCAGCTGTGATGAGCTGATATTAATGAACGTAAATAATGTAAAAATATATGTACTGTAACTGAAAATACAACAAGAATAAATTAGCACAAAATCAGGTCACACAGTTGCTATTGCTATTTGGGATTATTGGAAGAACTGGAAACTCAGCTACCAATGAAATACACTATATATATCATCTCAGAAAAACTAGAAGCTCCTTAAATGATGTTCCTAATGTCAAAATACTACTCTACACAGATAATTATTTCTGACCTAAAATAAATTATTACAAAAAAGGCATAAAAATATTAAAAAAATCAATACTTTTCATTAAAACAGTTTGGCATCTTTTTGAGACAGTGCTGTTAGTGAGAAAGTGGTAATTCCTTATTAAAATTAAAAATGATAATCACTTCATGAACATTTATACTGTACATTGAGAAGGCACTAATTTCTTATTAAAATGAATTGATAATCACTTTATGAACATTTATACTCTGATTTGTAAAGCAAAAGCAGAATATTAGAAAAAAAAATCATCTACCGGAATAAATTGGTAACACTACAATCTAGCTTATAAACATATAGGACAACATCAGAACAAAGCACCATTTAATAAACTGAAAGTACAAAATCATCTCACCTTAAGCTTTCTTAAATATCCAGCTCTTTTAACATGAAGTGGCATATTTTGATTAGAATCTAATACACATCCATTTCCTTTGGCAAAACTTCTGTACTTCTGGGACATAGTTACACGAGCTTATATTTCTCACATGCTGAAAACTTTCATCCTGCAAAATTAATTTTCAACCCATTAAAATTAGTTGCATAAGCATGATATAACAAATAATAACAATAACATTTTTTTCCTTTAGTAAAATTACTCGTTTTTCTATTATCTATAACTTATGAATGATCACTTTTCCAGATGCGTTGCTTGTTATTTTTAGACTTGCATTAGTTTATTTAATCCTGATTCATCATTCCTTGAACTGTTGATGTGCCAGATTAATCCTTAGTAAAGTCCTTTTCCAGCACAGGATTTTTAACATGGATAATTTTAGGAAAAAATTTGAAGTACATGATATATACATTTATAACTTATGTTGCTTTCTCATTAATTTAGAAATCTGGTAACACAGTAATGCATGCTTTGAATGAGCTCCACACCTGGTAATTAGGTCTTTTCTGACTATTATATGATTTGCAAGTCAGAATAACTTTATTTCTCTTAATTTTCATAAACTTGTTGCTTTAATTTTCAGATCTGTGAACAATGCAGAATGATTTAAGTAATTATGTATGTAACTCTGAAATTTTTTAAAGACAGCGGAAGACAAGAAGACAGACTAGAAGAAAATTATTTGCTAGATGAGTAATTTGAACTTCCACAGATACGTCCACAGATGATAATTGATGGGAATAGTTTCTATTTACCGCTTGTAAGATAAATTTTGAAAGAAAGGAAAATTCAGCAGATGTGGGAGCATTAAAAGAGTGCCATGATTTTTTATGATTCTAACGTGGAGCTGAATTACGAAGAATACCTTCATCATCTACAACTAACATATGGAAAGAAGCTGGATCATTAACCACTGCATTCAGGTGATTTAAAGAATTCTGCAAAGACCAAAATCCTTTCCTGGAATAAAAACACACAGGGAGACTTTTTTCAGTTGTAGCCCCAGAAAATGCATCAGCCATGAAAAATGTTAATCATGAAAATTGTTGTACCTATCAAACGACAGAGAAGTAACTTAATGTTGGATCTGCAACTACACATAAAATTATTAATGAATGGCTGCATATAAAAAAAATCAGTTTGTCTTTGTATCTCATAAATTAACAGAACACCAAAATGTGAAGTAAAGAAACCCTAAAATTACATTATTATGGTGGACACCGCATTATTTCTAAACTCATAACTAATGACAAAATGTACAAACCATATTTTTAATGTTTCAACATGTCAATAAAGTCTGGGTCTTTGAAGATTATCCCAAATCAACAATGGTGACAAGAAAACGGTCAACAAAAAAAAGAGATGTGTACTGTTTTCTTTAGGTATACAGGACTGGTCAAAGCTATCAAATTTGAGGGATACATAACAATTACAGATAAATGGTTTGCCACTAAGTGTCTTTAAGAAGTGAAAATTCAGAGACTCAAGCTTCATCATGATAATGCATATTTTCATTAAGCAAGAATGACAGTTGAATTTCTATAACAAAAGCACAATTAAAGTTGCAGAATATTCACCTGTTCATCTGATTGTTATGTATGAATTTTGGCTTTTTTTTAATCTAAAGCAAAATATATGTGTGACTATCATTTTGATTCCATTGATGAGGTTATAAAGGGATATTTTTCACTAATTCCAAGAAATGGCTGGTTTGAAGCATTTAATCTTTGGAAAATTCAAAAATTCACTGATGTTAGAGGAGACTACTTTGAACCTTTGTAAGATTGGGTAAGCTTAACTTGTACTAATTGTACCTCATAAATTTCAGAATAACCATCATATTATCAGCATATTAATTTCTACATTAATCAAGGATACATTTTGCAATCAATTAGGGTTTCAATTTCCAACTCTGTTGCCACTGTGCAATGACCTGTTGATGTGAGACTCTTTTAAGTTGGGAGATTGGAAGTTTCACTGGATGTTCAAGTAGAGCCACATCATTTGCTGTCCTGTCTGCTTCTTCATTGCCTTGGATTCCAACGTATGCCGGTACCCAATGAAGACTAGAACGGATTGCTTGTGGCTGCTGAAGGAGCAAATGGCGAATTTCCTGTACTTGTGGACTCCGACTTTTATGTCCTCTTATCGCCTCCAGGCTGGAGGCAGAGTCGCTAAAAATGGTTACTTTTCTGTCTGAATTATTCTCACACATACTAAGGCTGCTTTTAGTGCGGCTAATTCAGTCTGATACACTGAGTTGGATTTGTTCAGTTGTCTTCTCCACTTATGCAAGATCACTCCATCTTGTATCGCACAGAAGGCACTTCCTGTACCTTTTGCGGTCTTGGATCCATCTGTGTACAGTGGCAGTGCCGGCCTGCGTGGAGCCAAGTAATTAAAGATGTCAGCATTCAGATCAATATCCGCAGGTTGACCTAATAACTTCGGCCTGTGTTTTTCATAATTCTTAGCAAAGTATATTATGCTTTTGTACAAATTTCCACATAAAATCTCAGACTTTGGCATGGTAAAAAGCATTCAAAAGACAGACTTATTATGTTAATCTGTGTTAATAGTGACAGATATGACAAATGAGTGTCCATTGTTTGCGATTAGGAAAGCTTGCTTGAAACCAAGTGCTTTAAGAATATTAAAAATTAAGATTCCTTTCCACTAAGGATACATATTTGTGATGTCACAGAGGTACATTTTCTCTGGCTCAATACTTGATGAAATGGAATGATCACGAAAAGCAAAAAACAAACACTGTGTAATTTCATAACAAAATTGACCAAAAATCCATTGCAGGGAAGAACACCCCTCCCGGATCAACTGGGGACACCCCTCGTGTTCTGGCCCGAGCGTTTGGCTCCTGGGCTAAATAGATTGTCTTCACAGGACTAGAGACACTGTCTATTTGGTGACATGTCAGGCTTGGCAGGGACTGCACGGATGCTATCATGTTTGTCTCGGGTTGATTTCAGCCCTACGCCACACTATTAGATATGCTCCAGAGTTGGGGTAATAATAATTGTATGGGCTTCGAGCCTGGATCAGATCCTCTTTCTGGCTTCTTGTAGTGAAAGAATAGTGCCCAGAGAGGATATAGGGGTTAATCACTAGACACTACATGAAACAGTTGCAGCTGAGAAATCCCCTATTAGGCAAGAGTTTGGGTAGCCAGTCAAAGTTCCCCCGAGATGGTTAGAACATATGCTAATCATGCTACTACAGCAGGCTCCCATTCTGAAGTGGCAGACTTTAAAAGTTTCTCTACAACCATGCCTACCTCCTCGGCCTGTGGGATCACCACTCTTGGTTCTTAGGTTCCACTGTGGCAGGGAACATGTATGCCTAGAGATTTGACTGGCCATTAGAGATGCTACCTGCCAGTACTACGTGGAACACCTGAAGCCCTTGAACTGGGTCTGACATGAGGCTTACAATACCTAACCATGTGGGCCACCAGAATGAACGGGGACAGTTTTACTTGTGAACGCCCACAAGTTACGGGAAACACCAAGCTCAATGTTATTGTTCCTCCATGGCCGAGGCTGCTTAGATCCTAGCCAGTAGCCTCACAGAGTTTTCTGCATCGATCCGCGGGAGGGGGTGCATCGATCCGGGGGGAGGGGGGGGGGTTAGTAATGCTGACTGTCATACTGAAAGGCCCAGGTTCGAATCCCAGAGAAGGGTATTTCTGAGTGTCTGTGTAATAAAGATGCACAAAAGTGGATGAGCTGATCCTCTTGAGAAATTGGTTGGAGAAGATGGATGGGAGAGCATCCGTGATGTTCTGCTTTAGAACTCCACCTGGGGCAGAAACTTAGCATTTAGCACGGCCTTGCAATATCTAATATACACTGGTGTGCAAAAATTAAGGACAAAGTCGAAAAATTAACATATCAGCTGAACGAAGAGGCAGAGCGGAGAGAAAGACGAATCAGGAGATTAAGTAAGGTGATGTACGGTAGCACATGCGCAGATATGCAGGTAGACGAAATGGGGGAGTGTTTAAGTAGTATAAAGCATGTTGTCGGTGTAAGATCAGTATTTCTGGCAAAGAGATTGCATGCCGTATAGCAGTTAAAATCACACTGAGTTGCTGCCTCAGCGAGAAATGGCGAATAATCAATCTGTTAGACGACATCTGGATGCTTTTACCCTAGGTCCAATCATTGGGAAGTTGGAGGAAGGCCGCAGTGTGACAAGTGTGGCTGCAGAGTTCGGAATTGCTCACAGCATCGTTTCAGGACTTTGGAGACAATTTCAAACTACAGGAACAGCTATCCGGGGGTTTAGAAGTGGTCGTCCACGAGGAAGCACACCCGCAGATGACTGGTATATTGCCTTACACGTCAGAAGAAACAGGCGGCAGACAGCGGGACAAATTGCTAGACACACGACACAGGTGACTGGACGACCAATATCGCGTTTTACCGTGGCCAGAAGACTGCACGGTGGTGGTCTGTTTGCACGACGCCCTGTACGGTGTGTACCTCTAAAGCCTGCCCATCGGAGAAGGCGTTCTCTGTGGTAATGGGAACACCGGAATTGGAGAGACAATGAATGGGGACGAGTACTCTTTACAGATGAGAGCAGATTTAGCCTGAGTTGCGATTCTAGACACATACACATCTGGACAGAGCGGGAAACACGCAATAACCCCCTTCAACATCATCAAAAGGGACTGTTTTGGAGGTCGCGGAGTTCTCGTTCGAGCAGACATAATGCTTGGTAGCCGGACCGACCTTCATATCTCCCAAGGAGGTTCGTCACCTGGGACTGCTATTGTAACGAGGTTCTTCTTCCTTACATGCGTCTTTTCACAAGGGCTATGGGTCCTCAGTTCCTCTTCATGGACGACAACGCTCCACCTCATCGCACAGTTAAGAGCTGCTGGAGAGTGAAGATATTGAACACATGGATTGGTCGGCAAGGTCTCTGGATCTAAATCCCGTCAAGCATGTACGGAACTTACTAGGGAGACCCGTGGCAGCACGTAACTTATCGCCAGTAACGATTCCGAAACTGCAATTGGTGCTACAAGTGGAACGAGCAGCAGTGTCTCAACAGCTCATTAACAACCACATATCCAGCATGCACAAATGATGTGAAACCTGCCTAGCAGTCAGGGTAAATCATATCCCCTATTAAAGACAGGATGTTTCTTGCTGGACACCCATCACAGGGATGTTTCGGCCTTCAGTCGCATTGCGCTCCATGCTACTTTTTCAATAAAGCTTCTTTTTATCCCTCTGATTTCTCTTTTAGTAAGTGTTGCTTACATTACTCATGTCCTTACGTATTGGGGATCTTAGGGTATTAAATGTGTTGATTTGGAAAGCTTTTGTACAAAGTTATATTGAAAAAACCGTCTCGCCTTTAATTTTTGCACACCAGTGTATATACTTGGATATACAAGTGCCGACCTTCTTTCAGTCATGTCTGTACTTGTGGGGAAAGAGCATGGTCTACATTATTTTCTTTGGTTAGAGTATATTTAAGGGTGCCCCTTAGATTATCGCGAAGTTGTTATTTCATTTATGGTAACCTGAGAAGTTGAATGTTATGGGAACCCTATTATGACATAACTGGTTGCGTGATTGCGATGGTTTTGAATGATGGGAAAAGATTTGTAAGGGTTGTGCGTTGGATGTTGCTTAGAAAATACGGTGGTTATTTTGCGGTTTGCATGGTAAAATGGCTGAATGTGGTAAGATTAATTTGAATTTCTGTGTGATTTGGAAAGAAAGGGAAAAAAACATTAATTGACTGGTGTATAAATGAAGGTTTACTTGTAGCCATTATAGTAAGTGTCCTGTTTATAGGAAGAAAATGCGTACGGTAGAACGTCAGAGGATACTCACACTATGGAGGATATTTTTTACTCTTATTTTTGTGAATTTATGTGGCAATGCCAGAATACAGATTCTAGTTCAGATAATTTTAGGAAGTTTTTGGATACTGTTAAGGAATTTTATTTGATTGAAGACAGGGAAATTTCTAAATAAAGTGGATATTTCCTTTGTGTAATGATAAGATGAATTTCCTTTTTATGGTATTTCATCGTTTGATTTAAAATGTAGTTCATTGAGATTATATATTTTTTGCTTGGCTCTAATGTAGAATTGGCTGCTCCTTTGACTTTTTACGTGAAAATAGGTCAATGTGTACATGGATACTGAGTTTGTGTAATTGTTTGACTTGTTATTTTGGCTTTGTGTAGTGGCGACTTTTGGCAAAAAATCATGAGTGCTTCTGAAACATGAAATCTGCATATAATCAATGAAAGTATGAGATGCTTATTAAATAACAATTTAAAAACTAGTTCCATGAAAAAGAGGCTGAAGAAGACTATATTTTTACACACAAAAATGATCTAAAACACAAAACTTTGAAATACTACTGTGGATGACAAATAACACTCCAAATTTTAAAATGTCCCAAGTCACAGTCTGACATCAGCAAAATGCCAGTTTCCAGTATCTAAATCACTCATTTATGAGAATTTTGAGGATAATATGCTTATTTAAAGGACATAATGGTTCGAAGGATTACATCCAAGACAACTTCCAACAATGCAAATATAAAAAGAATTTTTAAAGAGAAATGAAAGACTATTAAAAATTTGAGGACCTTAAATTTGTTAGACTGATATAAAAAAGACTTCAAACAATTAGAAATGTTCAGGGATAGCTAATAAAATATCAATTACAACTGAATTTTCATAAGAGTTAAAAAAAAAAAAAGAAAGAAAGAGTATTTACAAATAATTTTAAATACTTTATTTTCCTAATGTTTTTAATGCAGGCTTTTAACAATGACATTTTTATTTTTTATTTATTTATCCCTTTTCAGTAAAAGTACACACAATGGAAACTTGATTATTCATCACTCTTCTAACTATCAGTTTTTGTTATCTGACTGCGATTAAAAAAAATCTAATGGACAAAATAAATCCATAGGGGGAAGAGAGTATTTGCATATTAACCCTCTGAGCATTATGACCGGCTTTATCCGTTCCTCAGAAGTTTTGCTACTTCGCATATATTAGCTTATAATTTCAGATATTTTGTTTTCTCACTTTCTTTAATAATGTAAATATCATCTTAATGAATGTAAGTTTATGAAAATATAGACTGGATTAAGTAATTAGACAAACTCAATTAATAAATGCTGTTTAAATACCGGTCTTCATGACGGATCGAAAATCCTGTTCCGCTCAGAGGGTTAAATAAGACCTATTGTACAATAAATTAGGATTGTGTTGTTAAAAAATTTAGAATAGAAGGGTAATTTTTTCAAAATAAGAATGCAATTAAATAAAACTATACGGTAAATCATTTTACAAATTCAATAATCTTGGGATATCATGTTCCTTATGAAAAATTCACCGCACAATTCTTACAGCTTTGTGTATTAAAGTAGATTAAACTTCAACAGATTCTTCTCTACGTTCAATTATATGCAGTTATTTTAAGTACACAATACCACAATAACAATTTGACTTTGGGCATAGGAAATGCACATTGAATTCTTAATGTATATCTTTTTTCTATGATAATAATTAAAAAATTCTGTATTCTATCTTATTCTGAAATAAGCTGAAAATTAAACCATACTATGAAAATAAATGACGTTTGATATTTATCACTTAATGGCAATTTTGGATTTCTTTAAAATATTTTTTTACTACACATAGTTGTAACCTAATCAAGTTATAATGCAATAATTTTCAATTTTCAATTTGAGTTTTATCTGTATTATACATTGTACTATACTAAAAATGTGTATTCATTATCAACAACCTGCATCTGGTACTGGTGTATCTGTATGAAGACGGTCCTAATACATTGATTAAAGATCCTATGTATCTAAAAATTTATTCAATGTAATCAAACACTAATATTTCTAAATTGATTAGTGTAACTTTATAAAGTATTCCAAAATTTATGTATCAAGTCAATGCAGTACATGAGGTGAAAGCAACAAAAAATTACAAAACTATTAAAAATAACAGATATGACAATTCTCCCCAGATTGGTTGATAGCAAAATGAGGATATCCTAGAATTTCACACTGTTTTCAGTACTCTCCACTAAAATTGAGATGAGAGATTTGAAAGTCATACCGACACCAAAATGTCAAACTGGGATATATAACCGATGGCAGATAGATACACACA
Source organism: Stegodyphus mimosarum (assembly GCA_000611955.2). NCBI lineage: Eukaryota > Metazoa > Arthropoda > Arachnida > Araneae > Eresidae > Stegodyphus > Stegodyphus mimosarum. Next base: position 183,172 of record KK116380.1, on the reverse strand, counting down.
AATATGGAATAAAGAAGCCAGAACAGAACCTTTAAACATGGGTTATGCTTTTCTAAGACTCATGAGATAACTTACTAGAAAAACTGCAACTTCATGTATGTGGCATGCATTTTACATCCTTAGCATATACCTGGATTTCAGTTGCTGGAGACATGCATCTTTCATCTACAGATTTCTTAATATATTTCAATTCGTAAATGTGTTTTTTCTTTTTAAAATAATTTTTACACAAATATTTAAATTAAAGCAGTTAATATAAATTGTTCGTTGAAAAATATCAATCAAAAGAGTTTTTTATGTTTCTGCAATCAATACTCACTGGAAGAAGAAATGAAGAGTTTGAAACTGATTTTGATTTGACATCTAAATGTTCCATGTAAAGTATTTACGTAAAACGTATACATCAACACTTATTGCATAAACTTATATTTTCGCAACAAATTAAAAAAAAGTATTCCAGCTTATATGAATGCAAATGTACGTTATGGAGCTTTGAATCAACTTATATATTTCAACGTTGCTAATCGCATCCATTTGATACATTAAGGGTTTATATTATTTGTACGTTTACAAATTCGTATAATTGTTTAACATTACATTATTCACTATAAAAATTTATTTTATCAGTCATAACACTATCGGTAGGTAATAATTAATTCTCAACTTCAGCCTTTAAAAATTTCAATACGAAATAATCTTACCTTGATATTACAAAAGTCCTTAAACAATAATACTTTGTTGATGAGCTTGAATTTATCATGAATATTATTTATATACTGATTTATAGTTGATCACACAGAAGGTTCGCATTATTTCAGAGTCGCGACGTTTGCAGTTGCGTCAAATTATTTAATGCACATTATCACAGAAATAGAGAATTAGTGTACATACATTCTCTCACAGCAGAAAATGCTATGCACTATTACAAACTGCATTTGTTAATGACATCACATCATGTATCTCATAACAGCCAGTGTAAGGTGAAGACACGTTATCATTTAAATAACACATTATATCCGTATGCAACTAAAATATTGCATTTTGTCATCATGATTAGTATATTGCTAATATTTAGATGCGCATCTAACTACGAATGATAATTAGATTTTCAGGAAGGATCAGCTGAGTTATACTCATATTGATTAATCAACAATCTCTTAACATTTCGGAACAGCTGTTTGCTGTTTTCACCTTTCTTATAGAGGTTTAAACCGCTGCTTACAACCTAGACCAAAAGACGGCGCTTTCAGTTCTTTTTTTTTGCATTCGTACGATTACCTGGAAATTACGTAATCCATTCTTTCAACATTGAATTCATATTACTCTCAAGCTCCTATTTAGCTGTACTAGCTCTATCACATTAATATTCATTATGAATTTCTTTTTATTAATCTTTAAGATTAGGGCAAAATATCCATATGGGCACAATCAGCTGCCATTATTGCAAAACCCTGTTTTCACAAAGTGGTTGAATGGTGAAATCAAAAGAGTAGTGTCACGGGGATCAACCTTTCTCAATAATGACTGTAAAATTTCGAATTATTTACAGGCCTGGAAGATCCAGGCATAAAATAATAAAATGTAAAATTATTTCAGTGTAATAGTTCAGTAGCATGATAATGCTTGGCCGAATACAAAGAAATGAAAAGCTGAACGATCTGATGAGAAAACATAGGTACAGTTTAGTAGTCTTTACTTCTGTGGAAAGACTTTAGTGCTTCAGAGATGCCCGCAGATTCATTATAAAATCACACTGGTACGGGAAGCTCTTGAAGAAAGAATAGCATGATACAGAAAGAATGAGCACATGAGGTAAAGGGGACCAGAGCAGGCAATTGAAAAATACATTAATAGAGAAAGATGAATGTCAAACAGTTACGTAAATGACATGGCATCAAATTCAGCTTATTACTCAGATATATGTTGTTGGTTCGTTATAGATTGAATGCATAAGTCCAATAATAAGTTACTAAAGTTTATTCTTATCAACAGAAATATAGCAGAACTCTGAAATTTTCCTTAGAGATATTCGAATATATGTTCACAATATCACATGGCATAACCAGTAGTTATACAACAGACTGCTAAAACATTAAATACAACGCAAAGCAAAGCGCATCTAAAGAGAAAGCTAAATCGAATACCTCAGTTCACCTCGAACTAAACAACGCTCAAAACAGTAACCAAGCAAATGAACTCAGACGCTCTCTGTCTCCGGCCTTTTACGGTCTTCAACCGGTTGCGAGATTTTTCTAGTACTTTCGGCTTTCCTAAATTACTGGGAAGCAATAAGAATGATAGGAATGCTATTTCTTACCCTTCTCTGGCAATAGATATTCAGCTATTCAATCTCTCAATGAAAATAAAACTTTTTTTTCTTCTTTCTTCTTCTCATATGTGAATTAGGGTTTCAGAACGCATTTCTTCTTTTTACTCTGCATCTGGTGAAGAGCATTGGTAAAACAAAGTAATTAGTATGGACAAAATGACGAAAGTAAAGTGGCCGCCATCAGTCGACGAATAAGGTGAGTTGCTGGTAGCAGGTTCAAGTCAGTAAATTGAAGAGTCTAGTATCAGTAACAGATGTTAAGGATGGAGAATGTCAGATGGATATTTGTATTTTTCTCTGGGAAATGGAGAACATCTAAGAGAGCTGATGCAATTGTTAGGACGAGGGAGAACAGAATAGGGGAAATTTCTGGCAAGTCTTTGAATGTAATCTTGAATTGTATCTACTTTGATATCGTGGTGAATACATGAATTTGAAATGAACCACGGCGCGTTGATAATCTTTCTAAGAGCTTTGTTTTGAAGAATTTGGATGTGTAGAAGATGAGTTTTGGCAGCGTGGACCCAGGCAGGACTAGCATAATAGAGTAATGTTGGTCGAAGTATAGATTTATATTAGATGAGTTTATTTGAAACGGGCATATGACTTCTGCCAAGAAATGGGCGCATAGTTGCAAGCGTGATATTAGTTTTTTTCACAGTTTCCCTGAGATGTTTCTGAAAAGTCAATTTTTTATCTAGAATGACTCCTAGATAATCGACTTCGTGAATCCATTCAATTTCTACATCAAATAGAGGAGGCCTTGGTGGTGTGAAATTTGTTTGTCCTTTACGAAAAATAATTGCTTTTGATTTTTCAGTATTAATTGCAATCCTCCAAAAAGTGAGCCATTTTTCTAGATGATCGAGGTAATGTTGAAGAAGGAGCTGGACAACAATAACTGTAGAAGCTTGGGTCATAACTGCAGTATCATCTGCGAAAAGAGCTATGGTAATTTGTGGGTCTTTAGGACTATCGTAAGTGTAAATGTTATATAAATATGGTGAAAGTACTGATCCTTGGGACACTTCAGCGAAAATGTTTCTCGTGACAGAAGCAAAATTACCAATTTTCACTGCATTGCTTCTGTCTTGGAGATAGGAAGCAATAAGTCTGATACAATAATCAGGGAAGTTCAACTTGATAAATTTGTAAATAAGTCCCTGGTGCCAGACCGTATCAAAAGCTTTCGCATTGTTTTTTTAGAACATTGTGATTCAGTTTAGCTGATAGGTTTATGTTTTTTGAGACATCGCTAGCTATTTGATAAGAACTTGCATTTCCGATGTTAAACTTCTTTATGTTGTAAATAAACGTTTACATTTTAATTTTCTGCAATTCAAAGAGTTGATTTTATAACATTTGGCGTCCATTCGGCAGGACTCTTTCGAATGAAAGGTAAACAATTGATACAACAGAACGACGTGTTCTTTGGCCATTGCTTACAGTTGAAGCAAATAATTTAGAAGAACTTATTTCCAGAAGAGGGAATAAAATAGAACTGAAAGCAAGCTTTGAAGCATTAAAAATAAAAATGAAGGGATTAATGCCCTAAATTCCACTCACTCAGAAGAACTTCTGAAAGATGAAAATGAAGAGAAGAAGAAATAACAAAATGCGTGAGTATGAGTTAAGGTTTCTTAAGATTAAAAAGAAATTTTACTGAACCAGTGCTGGGTTCAAAAGCTCAGATAAAATTACCTAAGATAGAATTAACAAAATTTGACGGAGATTTAAGAAACTAGGTTGGTTTCTGGGACGGTTTACAAAAAATTAATGATCATCATTCGTTATCGAACGAAGATAAATTTGAGTTTTTGAGACTTAGTATGAAACATGGGTCATCAGAGCAAAAATTAATCTAACGTTTCCCACTGTCAAAAGAAAATTAGATCATAGAAAAATAGAGCTTTTAAAATCCAGATATGGGAAGGAAGAACTTACATAGAATTCTATGTTCATGAATTATTGTCTTTAGTTCCACTAAAAGGGAAAAACATTCCAATCTCGCTACTGCATAGCAAACTAGAGACAGTTACGTGTTTTAGAATCTTAGGCGTAACTAAAGAAAAATATACGGCGATGCTTTTCTTTTAGTTGAATCAGCTAATCCAGAAAACATTTTTAAGATTTGGGAAAGACACTGGATAACTAAAAAGGCTCCAACGAAAAATCCTAATGATTATTTATGCGAGTTATTGGAATCTTCGAAAATAGCAGTAGAAGGAGAAGAACGAGTAAAACAAAGGAAATTTTTCTAGAGTCCAACGAACATAAATCTAGTTCATGGGTTATGTGGAAAAATAGGATGTCGAATACTTTACCGAGTGCTGCAGCATTAGTTTCTTCACATAATATTAATGCGGAAAGGGGGTGTATTTTGTAATAAATCGACACATTCTTGTCTAAAAGAAAGGCAGCTTCTTATCAAGAATAAAGGAGAGTGTTTTCGCTTTTGGAAAGAAGGGCATCTGAGTTCTAAATGTAAAGTTTTTATAAAGTGTGCTGTGTGCAAAGGAAAACATTGTCCGATATTATGTCAAATGTTAAATAAAAATGAAGAATATATTTTGAAAGAAAATACCTGTAATATGTTAACGAAGTCTCGGAAAGAGACTATATATTTACAAACTTTACTTCTTAATGTAGTTAATGAAACTATTACGAAGAAAGTTAGAGTATTATGTGATTCTGGCTCGCAAAGAAACTATATTACCATGGAATGTGCAAAAGATTTAAAGTTGAAACCTACAGGTACAGTGATATACTCAAGAATTATTTGGAGGTAACAAGACTGCACTTACATCACATTGTATATTTATAAAAATATGTTGCAAAGTTTCGACTTTAATTTTCACTGTGAAATAAATGTACTTGATCAAGATCGTATCTGTAGTTATGTTCCTAAAGTTAATGATGTAACGTTTTGTAGGAGTTTGAAAGAAAAAGAAATCTCTTTAACAGATTTTTCAAACACATACCATGATCTTGCTTATGTTCAGGTATTATTAGGAGCTAATGTACGGTCTCAAATTATTACTCTGATTTTTGGAAGATTAATGAAAATTTAGTGGCCACAAAGACTAAATTTGGGCTGTCACTGATTGCACGCCAGGAAGTGATAGAAGCATCTCTTCAAGTATTTTGGTTGCATTAGTTTGCTCTCAAGACGTTTCAGAGTTCTGGGAGTTAGGAAGTTTGAGAATCAAGGAATCTCAAATAAAAGTACGAAAAAATGGAAGAATTAATGAAGTTTGTAAATTCTTTGAAAAAACCGTAAAAAGAGATAATACAGGGCGATTTATTGCAAAATTACCTTGAATCAAAGGTTACCCATACCTAGAAAATAATATGGAAGCAGCAAAGAGAAGGCTACATACTACAATCCGAAAACTGAATCAGCTCGGTAAATATGAAGACTATGATTCAATCATACAAGACTGGCACAAAAGTGGTATAATTGAACCATTTGAAGATGGAAATCAAACTTTAGAAGCATTTTATTTTCTTCATCGAGCTGTGCTAAAAGAAAAAAACCTGTAAGACCGGTATTTGATGCATCAGCCACAGACAAAATGGACATTCTTTAAACGAATTTTATAAAACGATCCTAACTTAATTGAAGAAATACCACTCATTCTGTTCAATTTCAGACAATATCGCATTAGGTTATCAGCTGTCATTGAAAAAGCAATTTTGCATATAAAAATTGATGAATCTGACCGTGTTGCATTAAGTTTATTGTGGTCAAATAGCAATCAAATAGCAATTTTCCGCTATTGTAGGGTTGTTTTCCAATTATCATCTAGCCCATAGGTTCCCAACCTTTTTCGAACTGGTGCCCCCTTTTCTAGTGAATATTTCAATACCGCCCCCCTAGAGAAATAAGAGCGTACATAATGCATGGTGAAAACAAGAATTAAATAAAAAAAATTACTAATAGATAGAATGTTGTTGGAATTGAAACGCTACTGAATTTCTTCGTTATTTAAAAAGAAAAATAAAAGTTTTAGCTTACCTGTTATAAGGACAGGCAGGGGTTTTGATGATACGAAATAATCCATAATAAACTATTGCTTTCTAAATAAATAAATTGACAGTTTCAGAGAACACTCAAAAGGCATACTTAATTATTATTAAAAAGTATTTTTATTAAAATTTAAAGGCATCGAATTTCTAACTTAACTAATGAGAAGGCTGAATTTGATGCATTTTAAGAAGCTTGTTAATATCAGGCTCGATTTTACTTAAAAACAATCGTAAATCGCCGCGTTCAGTAACATGGAGCCGATTTCTCTTTTTCGTTACCAATGTTGCTACAGCACTAAATCCACGTTCTGCTAAATATGAAGATGGGAATGCTAGCAGAAATCGTTGCACAATCGACCATAATCTTGGATACAATTGCGAAATCGACTTCTGCAGCCAAAATTCTTGGTAGCCATTCTTGAATTTAATTTTTAATTCCTCATTTGTCGTCAGTTCTATCAGTTCTTCTTCTAACTGAGATGGTCCTGCTGTGTTGACATTGGAAAAAGGATCCAAAACCCAGTCTGGTATGTCCATGTTTAAAATGTCCTCGAATCGTTCCTTGAAGTCATTGTAGAGGTTTTCCAAGTGCTGACAGTAAACAAGCAAGTCGTCGTGCTTGAATGATACTGCTGATAAACATGGGAAGGTATGGAATTCACGTCTGCCTATATTTCTTTTATATAATAGCAGTTTAGACACGAAAGCAGCAATGCTATTTTTAGTCTTAATCAAGTTTAAGTCTTCTCCTTGAAGTTGGAGATTGACATCATTAAACAATTTATAGAGGTCTGCTAAGTACGCAATATCGTTTTTTGATGCGATGAGGTTGTCGCGCAATTCCGTGTCTTTGTTTCCTAGGAACTCTATCACAGATTCAAACAGATTGTAAAATCGAGTCAAACAAGTACCTTTTGAAAGCCAGCGCACCTCTGTGTGAAGCAGCAATCGGTTGAAATCTTCATCATTTGCAATGCAAAGCTGACTAAATAATCTGTCATTCAACGAGTTACTTCTGATTTTATTAACTGCTCTTATAACATATTGCAGTGATGTATGGAGACGTTCGCTCAAATTTTTCGCAACCAAATGCTGTCGATGAATTACGCAATGCACAGCAAGCACGTCCGGAACTTTATTTTTTAAGCATGCTATGAAGCCTTTGTGACGCCCTGTCATAGCCGGTGCGCCATCCGTAGCAACCGACAAAATATTATTAAAAGGAATTTCCTTTTCGTCAAAAAACTTTTGCAGTGTATCAAATATGGTTTCTCCTTTTGTATCTGTTTCCAAATTGGTAGCAAACAACATTTCTTGACATATTTTTTCATCTTTGATAAACCTCACGTACGACAATAACAATGCTTCATTGGTTGGTAAAGTGGACTCATCCAGCTGAATTGAAAATTGACAAGTCTGCAGATAATTGCACAACGATTCTTCAATGTTTTCAGCCATCTCATCAATTCGTCTTTGCACAGAATTATTGCTCAAAGGAATTTTTCGGATAATATCTGTAGCTGGTTTATGGAGCACGGTGGTTATTACTTCTTTAACTGCTGGTAAAATTAAATCTTCCCCAATAGTATGTGGCTTGCCTGTTTTAGCAATCAACAATGAGATATTGTACGAAGCTCGAAGTCCGTCATCGTCTTGTTTAGAAGCTGATGAAAATAATTTTGATATAGTTGGCTGATTTTCAATCTTCTTTTTTATCTCTAGAAAATAGGTCATATCTCTGTCTTTCTTATCCGGATGCATTTTATTAAGATGATCTTGAAGCCTAGAAGGTTTCATCGCTTCATTCGAAAATGTTTTTTGACAAATAAGGCACAATGGAGATGATGGATTTGAGGGATTTTCGATAAATCCGTATTTTATATAATCCGCACTGTACTGCCGCCTCTTCTTTTTTGCTTCCGACATGGGTTTTTCTTTACTTATACTTGATCCAAGTTAAGGGAGCTGCAAGGGATACTGCCGGTTTAAATAATATAAGTTGAAGTAGCAAAATATTAAGGCAACGCCGTTTTCATCGTACGCAGTACATGCTGCGATGAACGATAGATAGTGTGAGCCTGAGTCTGTAGCATTCTGCGGGGCTGTTCTATTTTTAGCTACCTAAAATTTTGATCGGGTAAACCACTGGCGACGATTTGTCTACTCCGCCGCCCCTTATTTCGGCGCTCTAATTTTTTCCCGCGTCCAACGTCGCCTACGCACTTTTACAGACTCTCTTAGAATACAGTTTAGTTGGAGATCTCGCTATCGTTGCCGCTTGTAAGTGGCATTTTTTAGTCCCAGTGACATTTTTTGTAAATGTTACGGCCAAAGCCCGAAATCGGCCAATTCGCATTTTGGCCAACGTTGCTGTAAACTTACCGGCGAATGTCCAATCTTTTTGTTGATTTCTGGCTTTGACCGGCCAATTTGGGAAAAAAGAAATCAAGGGCAGATGGTTTTACACACTGTTAAAAATGAAGTATTTAAAAATGAGTACTTCTGTGAGTTCAACGAGTAGAAACTATTCAGTGAACGCATATGCTGTAACAATGTGATAGTGTGAAGATTAGATTTGCGCCCTTCGCCCTTCAAAATGACGAATTATATCTTAAGCAAATGCGTTGCGTATCGAGTATGAATACAGAGGCAAATTGAGTACTCAATTTGTCAACTACCTTTAAGGGTGATCCTTAGTCTTTTTCTGCTCCATAGACTCAATCTACCACTATCACATCAGGCTTTGGCCAAGAATCCCCAGCCACTTCGCGAAATGGCCGGCCAAAGTATAAAATACAATATTAATTGCAAGTATTTCGGACTTTGGCCAAACCTCCTGGCCAAAACGCGAACTGGCCGAACTTTGGGCTTTGGACGTAACATGAATATGTACATAAAGACAATAAAGATATATTTTTGCACTGAAGACTTTTCCTTCTGATATTATGAACTCCGGTTCTACTGTTCCTTTCACTAAAATGGTGACCCTTTCAACAAAAGTCACCAGTTTTCTGAGACTTTTTGGAGTGCATCTCGCCAAATTGGCAAGACAGGTTGCTAGTTTTAGGACATGCAGCCCCAGAATCGTACATACTAGAGAGATATGTCTTTCTCTGAACAGTGAAGTCTCATATCGAAATATGTGAATTTTCGCACACGTGATAGAAATGAATTATCAGCGTGATTTTAAAGTCTTTTTTAGACTATATTTGGCTAATCTTCCAACGCCCCTCTGGGCCATATCAACGCCCCCTAATTTTCTCTGGGTTTTTTACCGCCCCCCTGAAAGCCTGAAACGCCCACAAGGGGGCGTTATCGCCCACGTTGGGAACCTATGATCTAGCCCTTTCTTATTGGTTGAATGTATAAATAAATAATTTGTTTGAAGAGTCCTCCAGCTGATCTTGCAAACACGGCTAAAAGACTTTATGTAGACAATTGTTTATCCGGTGTTCAAGATGTAAACGAAATGAAAACGTTTATTTCAGAGGCAACCAAGTTGATGTCTTCGGCTGGATTTAATCTTAGAGGATGGGTTAGTAACTCATCGGATGAAACTGTAGAAAACGTTTCAGGACGCTTTAGATGGTACTGTTCAACAGATGAATTAGGATGTAATGTGCCTTTGATAAACTACCTAGAAAATCTCTTGACAAAAAGATCACTTTTATCCTTAATTAAAAAAAATATTCGATCCTATTGGTTTTAGTTCTTCTGTAACTTTAATTCCTAAATTATTACTTCGAAAAATGTGATCTCCAAAATTAGGATGGGACGAAATTTTTCCAGATGACATATGCAATGAATTTCAAAAGTGCTCAATTCACGTGCAATAGAAAAGTGTAAGATACCTCATCATGTAATCATTAACTTCTCTAGCACATTGCATGTATTTTGTGATGCTAGTCAAGTTGCGTGTCGCCGTTGTATATTCCTAAGGACACAATTCGAAGGAAAAGTTTACATCAGTCTTCTTATAGCAAAATCTAGAGTTGCTCCGACAAAAGCATTGACACTTCCACGTCATGAACTGATTGATGGCAACGCTAATTGAAGCTCGTCTTTATTTCTTCATCAGAAATGAGCTGAAAGAAGATCTCAGAGTGTACTTCTGGACCGATTCAACCGTTGCTTTAGCCTGGGTAATGTGTCCTGGTCTATGGTCGGTCTTCATTGAAAATCGAGTAAAGGAAACCAAAAGACTCACTAAGTTAGAACAATGGAATCCTGTACCAGGAAATATGAATCCTACAAATTTGTTGTCAAGAAGTTGTCTTCCCAAAGAACTCTTAAAGTAATCATGGTGGAAAAGTCCAGAATGGTTGTGTGATGCTCCTCAGAATTGGCTTTGTAATATTCCTGAATTAAAAGAAGTAGAAAATGAAAAGCAAAAGACTTATCTTTGTGCAAAAAACAGTGAAATGGAAATGATAACGACGTATTTGGCTAACAGATTTTCTAGTTGTACTAAAATTGTAAAGATAATTGCATGGATGCTCCTCTTAAAAGCGAAAACTCCAGGTGTTTCAAAACCTCCTTATATTACTACAGAAGAATTTTCTAGAGCTGAGAAAGCAATTTTCCGATGCATTCAATCTGAAAGATTTTGGGAGCGTTTGCTAAGGATATTGAAGGATCTTCTCAAGAAAAATCTCCGTCGAGCACCATTAAGTTACGAGTAGCTGAACACATTGCTATGTGAATGCGAATCTATCATGAATAACCGTCCACTGACTTACTTGTCTGAAGAAGCTGATGAACTTAGTATATTGAAACCGTGAATGTTTTTACAAAGTCTTCCAGGAAATGAAGTAGCTGATCTAGATCACATCGAAGCAGTTACTTTGATGAAAAGATTAAATTATCTGCAAACTATAAGAGAGAAATCGAGAATGCGGTTCAAATGGGGATATTTAGGACTGCTGAAATTACGTAAGGCCAGGGGCACTGATGAAGTTCAAATAGGAGAGATTGTTTTAATAGGTAGCGACAACAAAAAGCGATTGGATTGGCGAGTAGCAAAGGCTGTTGAAATATTTCCAGAACGAGATGATATTAATCGACTTGTAGGAGTACAGACAGCTAATGGGTATCAATTAAGACCTATACAGAGACTGTATCTATTAGAAATTAACAGCCAGACCGAAGGATCTATTGAGGACAGGGAACATTTAATCCAGCGATCTCAATATTTTGAAAGAAAAAACTTTCTGAAACTGAATTGGAGAAACATCCACACGTGCCGGGATACAAGTTCCGGAAGAGTCGTTCGACCGAAAGAAAAACTGGATCTTAAAATAACCTTTAACCAACATAAAGGTACAACTTGTAGTATAGACGAAATTTCCGCAAGTTATAGATAATTTAAATTAACAGAACAGATGATTAAATCCGAAGGTCGATGACGTAGTCTAAGACTGCACATTAAATATAATAAGCTGGCACAAACATCTTACTGGTGCGTATTTAAAATATCGGCTAGCAAGAATGCTAAAGCCGGAATATAATTTTGAAAAAGAGCTAACTAAAAATACTGATAGAAAGACTCCATTGCCAGAAGCTTTCTGAACTAAAGATTCAAAACCCTCAGTTAAATACACACAAAGCTAATTTGCATTCTCGCGAGAAATACGGAAAGGAGAAGTTACAGTAAAGAATTAAATCATAATAACTGGTTATTTAGTATAAGATGCTTTATAAATCTAATAACCTGGTTCTTAATTTAATCGGTTTCATTAGCAGCCGAGAGGTTAAATACTGCTGATAGTTTGTCTTGGAAAGCAATCCAGACAAATGTGTTGGCGGCATAATTTTCATGATTTTCCCCATGTGCAACGTGTATGAGCCACGTTTCTGTAGAAAAGTCCTCCATGAAGGCACTCCTTCCCTTAGGCATAGTCCCCATGTGCTTTGCTCTATTTAAATAACGCACAACCTAATTTATGCGCTATTTCTAAACGCAGGCATCTAAATATATAAGGTATTTCTCCCGCCTTCTTAGCATGCCTTCGTGGTGTAATGGTCAGCAAGCTCGGCGCGTATTAGAGAGGTCCAAGATTTGAGTCCCGTAGAGAGCACTGCTCATTTTTCACTCCTCTTGCTTCAAAATAACCTAATGTCTCAACAGTGACGCCCGACCTTAGATGATGATTCTCCATCACCAGGATTTGGTGACTGTGTCCCTTAATCCCCAGTCGCCCCTTAAACGGGGAGAGTATAAAGTATTTATGAAGTCTTCTTAGCACGCCTTCGTGGTGTAAGGGCTAGCACATTCGGCGCGTATTCGAGAGGTCCGAGGTTCGAGTCCCGGCGAGGGCATAGCACATTTTTCATCTCTCCTGCTTCGAGAAAACCTAAAGTCTCTACAAAGTAAGAAAATCAGATATTAATTGAAGCCCAGTGTAATTATTATAATTCAAGTTTTGACAAATTCAATTTGATTTTTAGAACTCTGTTTGTTCTAAATCCTATGATTTCATAAAAATATTGTTGGCTGCACACGGGTTCGTAATGGACTGAATGCACAAGTCTTTAAAAAGTTAATGAAATTTATTCTTTTCACAATAAATAAAACAAAAAGCTGAAATATTTCCTCAGAGATATTCGTACAATATCACAATATCTCAAACGTTAAAGAGAACCCAATTCAAAACAGAGGAACTAATTCAATCACACAGCGAATTCACTAAAATCAATAACAGCATTAAGTAAACAAACCGTTCGCTTAAAAACAGCTGCAACTGAGCTGAGGTGTTTTAATTCGGCTTTTATAAGCTTTTTAATTATTCGCTAGAATATTCTGGTAAAACCTATTTTCTAGATTTTTATGGTTGGCAACAGCAATTACGAGATATTTATTTATTAAATACGTATTAAATGCACGGGCTCTTTTATTTTTACTTTTCCGTTGTAGTTTTATCTTCAAAATCGTCTGCGTTGCACGGGAAAATAAAGCAATTTTAATTACAATTCTAAATAAATACCTGAATAAAAACAAAATCCGTAACAGTATGCTTTCCTTTGAGAAAAAGAAAAGAGTCTTTGATGATAACCAGGAGCCTTCTCGAAAAACGTAGCAGTTTATTTAAGGATTTAGTATACAGTAAAAAGCCGCGAAATATCTTTGGACGTAAATTATAATCAAAATAATTTTTATTTGTTGCTTTTGCTACACACAGAAAAGAAGATAAAAACCATATTCTGGTAAATTTTGCCTCTTTTGAACATTTCTGTAGTAGAAGACAGCATGTTTTATTTGTATTTTTGACATACTGTTTGATGTACTCAAATATATTGAATGTCTGTATGATGCACAATTTTGAAATCAGCAAAATAAATTTCGTGGCATATAAATGAAGCTCAACAGCAGGCATCAAAATAGTGAAGATACAAATTTACTCTTAATGAAAGAAAAAAATCTTAAGACTTTTGATTAATATTTTTTATAAATTTAAACAATATTTTTTCATGTATTATTAATAAATTTTTATAAGGCAGTATCGACAAAAATAAAAATACAGAATTTCCCTATGAATGATCGTCAATAAAAGCTTATTTGGAAATTTGAGGTTCAGAATAACTGTCCCAATTTATTGAGGATTATAACGAAGTGCCTAAACCACATTTGGCATTATTATCGCTTAAGAGAAATATGGACGCTTTCAAAACGCGCCAGTATATAAATTCAAGCATATCTTCGGAAATTTTGAATAAAACCTTTAATTTTTTGCAGGTATGTTGTATTAAGAGGATGGTAAAACTTTTATAGAGGTTATAATTCAAAATAATTTCCGAAAAAATTATCAAAATTATTTAAAAATACAAATTAAAATATAAACCATAAAAAATTTCCTAATTTTATTTGAATTGAATGTAAATTTCGAATTATGAAAAAAGGAATCAAGTAAGTTAAATAAAAAACGAATTATTAATAAAATATTATACCAAATTCAATTAACACAGAGGAGTAAAAATTTTGAGATCTAATTTTTTTAAAAGCTGCTCGGGTGAATTTTACGAAACTTGGTACTTTGAATTTGAGGAGCAGGATCGAAATATGAAAAATATCGGTATGTCCTATAAAAAAAAATCCGATTTTGTGTCAAAATATCTATGTTAGAATATTTTTTTGTCGCGCTTTCGAGACGTGAAAAACGCTGAATTTCGTCAATCGGTCCAGTAGAACAAGGTATATAGAATTATCCCATTCTGTTTACATAGTACTCCGTGTACATAGTACGTGTTGTTGCTTTGAAGTATTATAAAGGAAACAAGCCAATCTAAAATTTAAATGAAAGTTACTCTTAGACTGACACTAGTTTTAAAAAAGAACTCTGTGAATTTCGAGTAAACAAGGCCCTGAATTTCTGTTTTTCAAGAAGTAAAAATATTCTGCGCTGTAACCTGGAAATAATTCATTTAAACAGGTGAAATGAAAGTAAATAAATAACTGAAAAAAGAGGAATACAATAATTGCAGAGTCATCTAAAAGTAAAATAGATATGATAGAAATCAAAATTATAAATTAAATGTTTTAAATTTTCGGGGAAAATTGATTGGAACTGGAATCAACTAAATTTGACAGATTTTGGTTACTTTGAAACATCCAAACATCTTCTTCAGGTGGATTTTTGAAATTTTCCAAAAATCCACCTGAAGAAGATGTTTGGATAGTTTAGATGGATGTGAAGAATGATTAAAGAAGAAACAGTCATTAGCTACGGAAGATTTATTTATTGTTATTTTCCTGATGCTTAATATGGAATTTTAATGCTGTTTTAGTTAGGCCCACATATGAGAAAAATATATATAAGTTTCTCAAGATTTCAAATTTTAAATACGGTCTTTATAAACGGATTATTAAATTTCAGGAATAAGAGGACAAAGAAATACTTATAGAGAATTCAGGCAATTTTGTAACTAACAGAAAGAAAAATAGATTGCCATTAAGGTTTCTGTTTTGTCTTCAGCTGGAGTTTTCTTTATAATAGCAGCTGTTAATAGAGATAATGTTTCTGGTTTCTATACTAGAAAAAAGAAACTTCTTTCAAGAGTTTACAAATAACTTAGTTCTTGAAAAACAGAAAATTGTAAATAAAGAATAAATCATCATAGCTTAAAACACTCAAGAGAAAAAAAAAAAAAGGGGGGGGATGATTCTTTTACTCAGCAGAGTGACAAGATTTGAAATCAGGAGAAAGACATCTTCTGGATAAAGTAAATATTGAAATAAAACTCATTGCATGTTATTATGATGTTTAGAAAAGAAAAGGATATTCAATTTTAAATATAAGCCAAAGAGAGGAAATGCTGGGATTGATAGCAGGTCAGGTACTGGATAAATCTACTTCTTTTTTTTCCACCGAAAAGGGGAAAAAAATGTCATCAGCATAGCGAATCCAAAGTGAAAAAAATTTCAAAGAATTTGTCTTCAAAACAGTGCATGCAAATATAATAGAATACTGATTTGAGAATTTCTTCCCTAGCAATCATTCCACTTAACTACATAATTGTTTCAAAAGACGAATTGGGCTTGGGTTAGAGAAACTTTAGTAAGAAAGATTAATTCAGTATTTCAAAAGGAATAGAATTCTGATTTCTATTCCTATTTTCTATTCCTGATTCTGATTTCCGAAGTCTGATTTCAAGAAATTTTTATCTTTTCAAACTGGAACATTACTGAAAAGGGTTTGTAGATCAGTAGGCACTGTAACTGAGTTTTGAGAAAAAAATGTGTTTGAATTCATTTAGAATTCTAAAAGAATTTTTCACAGAGCAAGTGTTGTTAGAAAGTAATGCAGCAACAGATAACTAAGTATTTGACTAAAACGTTTTCCAAATGAGGAACGAGAGTGCTTAAGAGAAGGTCAGTTTTGCGAGCTTCGGAGGAGCTTGAAATCTAGCATAGTTAGCAAGAGAAAAAAGTGCCTTTTTCTTAATTTTAGAATAATTTAGAAACGTAAGGTGAGACGATTACAATAATTTAGGAATTTTACAATATTACTTTCGCACAGTCATAAATAAGTTTAATCTAAAAATGCTGAATTGATAATATGAGCGTTCGCCCATAGAATGAAACTTACCTCAGTATAATTATCTAGCTACGAATTTTATATAGTTTTAGTTAGTTAATATTTTCTATTAACGTACAGCCATTTTAATCATTTCATTTGCAACATACATATAGTATTACATTTATTTAATATGCTAATTACATGTTCCGACGTAATGGAAAAACACTGGAAATATTTATTCATGATTTTTGGTAGGTTTTATTAAATTAATAGATTATTAAGTAGTAGTAAAATTTGTCGCTGATGAATGTTTTGATTTTTTTCTTCATAAAAAAATTCGTTCTTAAGTTCATAGCTGATCTCTTATTTTATTCTTATTCGTAACCTATGCTGGAAATATCCTTTTAGTTCCAACTGATGAAGAAAGAAAGCACACTAAAGATTTAATTAATATTATTAAATTACAAAAGATTTGGTCCGACAACGATTTTCATCAAAAAACATTATTCCCTAAACTACGCATTCTTGGCTTCTTTTTCTTTAGTAGATGCTATTCTCCAACAAGACTTTCATAGCTATTTTGATTTAGTGAGTTATAGGAAATTCAAAGCAAAGACATTATGCAAAAAACAATCTCATTTTCACACTTGAAAACTCAGCTCTGCTAAAATTTTTAATACAAGGTCTTTGAAATTCGAAAATATAGTCCCGAATTCATCACAGATGGAAAAATATTTCAAACTGATGAATTTTTTCTGAAACTTCATTCTTCTCTAAGCTCACTTCAGAAAAAACATTTAATCACGCCCCTAAACATACCTTGAAACATTGTGAGTTAGATTTATCTTTTATTTGGCATTATTTCTAACGCATTAACATTTCATAAAATATTTTAGGATTTTAAGATCAAATATTTTAGGAAATCATTTAGGATTATGCTGACGAAGGTCATAGATATTCAACCAAAAGTAGCAATTTAAAATTACGCTTGCTACTTTTGGTAAGGTGAATGTTAAAAAAAGAAAATGTTCCTTAATTAAGAATTTTTTAGTACTGTAAAAAATAAAAAAATATTTGGTTTGTTAAAAGCCCCCTTCTACTACAGTCTCTTGTTTTAAAATAGGAGATTCAAGATTATTTTCTACTGTCCTATTTAACTTATAAGCATGAGAATAAACGCTGCGGAAAAGAGGCTGATCGTTGAATTGGGATGGAGGATAATTACACCCCTACGTTATTTCGTTTAGCAAATAATTGCAAAGCATCATCATCAGCTGATTCTCCAAGAAAAAAGGTTAATCGAAAATCTTATATTGTTTTCACTATGTAAGAACATTTAGAAATTAATATATAAAACGGCACATTGAGTTTCACACAAAAGCCCTCAGTGATTGTTACATATTAGAGTGCGGCTGTAAATTTCTAACTTTGATAGCTGAACAGATTAATAACTTTTACAGAATTATAAATTAACATTTTGTTTTTTTTAATATGTTTCTCTACATTAAACATACGTTTAATTAACATTGGGGGGGGAGGACTAACACGTTTAGTTATTCAAATATAGCTTTAAACAGTTGTAGAGACATTAGGCATTTTTTTAAAGCAGGAGACGCGAAAAATGAGCAATGCCCTCGCTGAGACTCGAACCGCGGACCTCTCGGTACACGCCGAGTGTTCTGGCAACTACACCACGAAGTCATGCGAGGAAGGAGGAGAAATAACTTATATACTGCCCCTTTTAAAGGGCGACTGGGGATTAGCGAACCCAATCGCCAAATCCTGGTGGTGAAGTATCTTCATCTAACTTATTTAGTTCGGCCCCGGCGCCACTGTAGAGACATTAAGTCCCCCCCTCCGCGGGGGTTGAGTCAGGAGAATTTCGGGGAAGTACTGGCTGGGATTTGTACTTACGCAGTATCAACCACGGGGGTATAAAAGTTGACTTCACAGGACTAGAGCCCGAGTTTATTCTTAGGTTGGTTCAGGCTTGGCAGGGGCCGCGCTGGTACTGTCGTGTCTTTTCCTCTGTCTGTGGTGGAGCTATATTGTCAGATTTTGTTAGTCGTCCGAGGGAAAACGCCCCTATTGGTATAGTCGGCTGATGCCGCATGACATTGCATCCCGACCTAGTGGGGCTCATCGGCTTCACCGGTTGGATCTCGGCCCCGAGGATTGCCTCTGGGGGCCAGGATGATATTCTATGTAGGGCGATCCTTGAGAACGCCAGGTAATAGAGTCCTGGTTTTCCGGTGTAACTGTAGAGACATTAAGTATTTTTTAAAGCAGGAGAGATGAAAAATGAGCAACGCCCTCGCCGGAACCCGAAACACGGACCTCTCGAATACGTGCGGAGTGTGCTGACCATTACACCACGAAGGCATGTTAATAAGGCGGGAGAAAAAGTTTATACAGTGATTTTGCTTTTAAACAAGACTAAATTCAAAATGAATTCTGTTTCCAGAATTCTAAGTAAGTAAGCTTGAAACATAGGCTGTCTGATCTAAATTAGTTTTCAACCGTACGAGAAGAAATTTGCTAAAGCGTGGGAATGAATGCTGACTTGAACTGCAGCCTCAAATGACGTAGAAAAAGTAAATGGTGTGCGGTAATGAACGACACGAGTTACGATCGCAAATGGGAAGGGGTCTAGAAATGGCCTCGAAGCACCTGTTTTAAAGTAACAGACTCTACTTTCAAGATGAGGTATAAATTCACGTAGCTAACTGTCTTATGTTATTTTTTACTGTAATTATTCGGAAGAGAAAAGCACTAGATCTAATTGCAGAAGAATATTTCTTGCAATAATTATTACTGAACATTGCAAGGCTATCACCCGTAAATGAACTAAAGATTGCGAGCTAATTGATCTCAGTTCGATATTAATTACTTTATTTTAATAGAATTATAAAAACGTATTTGGAATTTTTATGATTGAGATAAAAAGTATGAAGTTGCTGTAAGTTACTGGAACTGCTGTAGATTTCTTAAGATGTAAAAATTAGCTTAATATCTTAAATATATCCCACACATTTTCTTAATTTTTTCGTTTCTTAATGGATGAAGATAAAAATATATTTTAGAAGTGACAAATTATTCAATTCTAAATAAGGAATGAAGAAACTAATTGTCTATAAATTACTTAAATCTTTTATGAGGAAAAGGGCATAAGATAAAATTGGTCACATGGATCTTGATTTAAAAGAAAAATCGAAATCAAATATAAGAATAAACAAAAGTAATTATGCTCAGTTCTAACAAATTACTTATGTTCTGGTTAATAATATGTATATAATGTTATTTCAATTCTTATGGACAAAATATGGTTTTACTAACTGAGGCTCACATTGAATAGTGCTGGGTGATATAACAGTATACATTTTGCTTATAACTTAGCTTGGCTTATTTGAATACCGGCAAAGCATACCGGCTATCTACCTAAGAATATCTACCTAAGAATAGCTAAAAAGGACCGGCGATAGGGTTCTGGTGAAGTCTCTCCAGTTCCTAAATTCTATACCCTCTATACCTGCCGAAATAAAAAAAATTGCTACTGCTACACACACTGGTCAATGAATTAGAAACTTTTGAGATTTTCATTTGAATGCGTGCTAGGGATGAAGTATGCAGTTTTTTTATGACGTGGTTATATGTGGTTAGAATGTAGCTAGTTTGCTAGTTTAAGTGCTAGTTTAAGTAAGGTGTAAGAGCGCTTTCACGATGAATGAAGTGAAATGGAATAAAAGACAGACCTTTCACTATTTGAGAAAGGGCTTATTGCTGGCTACCATTTGAAAAAGGGCATTGAAAAAGAGCTTATTGCCCCTTTAGCACGGACCTTGATTACAAAGGCAGCAAATCTAGGCGTCGTCTCCGACGAATTGCTCAGCAAGACAAGGATTCTACTGCGCTTCAACTGACACAGATCGTCAACCAAGGCTCTTCGCAAGAGATTTCAGCTCGAACCAACCATGCGCAGAGAATTGCAAACGATAGGAATGCATAGTCGGGTGTTTGTGAGAAAACCACTCATTTCTGTCCGACATGAAAGCATTCGTTTGCAGTGGTATCCGGAAAGAAGACACTAGACATCTGAGGACTGGAAATGGGTAATGTGGTCAGTGAGTCACGCTACACATTATTTTGCACTGATTCAAGACGCTGAATTTGTTAAGAACCCAATGAAGTTATTGTTATGTAATACATACTTAGCTATACTTCAGTTGTTGAATTAAAATAAAATATCTTAATTGTAATGATTTATCTTAATTCTGTTATCAGACTTAAAAGTTATTAATTTGTTTTTATTTTGTAGCTGATCTTAATTTTTTTTCCTTGTTGAAAAGTAATTGTTGTCATTTAAATTTTGGCAGTTTTGGTTAACTCTGAATTTAAGTTGCTTGAGTAATTATTTTTTCTTTTTTCCTTAAGGTAGTTTGGTTAACCATTTAATTTTTTTGTTAATACTTAATCTTAAGTTGTTTGCTTAGTGTTTAATTTTTGGTTAAGTTGACCCTTAAGGTCAATTTTTTTAAAAACACTTAAAGTTATTTGCCTTACACAAATTGGTGTTAAGATTTAATTTGGTTTTGTTAACGTACCCCTCTTTCTGCTAAAGCTGGAATCCATATTTTCTGACTCTGGTGGTGAGGTCGTGTTTGGTGTTGTAGAAAACATAAAAATTTTTCTATGTAATTATTATATTTCCATTGAAGAAATTTTCTTCGGTCTTTTATTAATTTGGTGTTTAAAAACAAATTCTTCATTCTTTTCTAAAAAACTTTTACGTTGCATTTGGGAATCAAGATTTACGACTTTGTTTTGACGTTTGCTTGCTCTGCCAGACAGTGGTCTGAAAAACATTTTTTGCCAAGTGAGAAATCTTTTTTTTTTATGCCACGCCAAGGTTGAGGGGTCGGGGTGATTCGCATTCTGATAGGCGTTCACCATGCTAAAATGGGACCCTGAACGAGGCTAGCTTCTGCTTGTCAGGTTGATGACCCTGGAGGGTCGTTTGTAACCATTGGAATCGGCGATTATTCGCCAACTTCTGTCTAACCAACCCCCTTGCCTTCACCTTCCAGTTTTTGATTCCGCTCCTAGGGTTGCCATGCACTTGGCTGGATTTGGACCGTCTCGGATCGCCAAACGAGAGGCTGGCAAGGAGAAGAAAAAGGGTCTGCAGCGATCTATGACAGAGGAGAGGAGAGAGAAAGAAAAATTCCCACTACTAACTTGTTTTTTTTTCTTTTTATCTTCTAGATTAATTATGGCTGACAATTTTTGTATCAACCGTCCTCGGTAGGAGCTACTATATTACATTATATACACTACTTCAAGACAATGGACGAGAAATTGTGATTTTCATACGGGGTACCCCTGTTGGCATGTTTTCAATGTTTTCTCCCTTCGACTCTTGTACCACCACCACATAATGTTATATTGTTGCTAGTTTTGTTAAACTCTAATAAATGAAAATTTAATTTAACTTAACTTGTAAGTTTTCACTGATAATTTAGAACACTGGATCCAAAAACTAATTTTAAACATGAACGGGTTTTTGAACACAACGCTTTGTTAGTACTTTATTGTTGGAGTATTATCTTGTACTATTTAATGTTATATTAGAACACTGGTTTAAGTGACTAAATGTTGTTTTTCTATATCTGTCACCCAATTTTACAGCCTTGCAGTATTTATTATAGTGTTATGATTTAAAGTTGGTTTTTTCGTATTCTTGACTTTCATGTGTATTGAACATTGAAAACTTAAAGTAGAAAAATAACTCCAACAAGTAAAAATAAAATAACTCCAACAAGTAAAAACAAAAAAATTAAGATCAACTACAAAATAAAAACAAATTAATAACTTTTAAGTCTGATAACAGAATTAAGATAAATCATTAGAATTAAGATATTTTAATTCAACAACTGAAGTATAGCTAAGTATGTATTACATAACACCATGAACCCATTCTGCCTTACTCGCACTGTGCAAAGGTCTCGTGAGAGTATCGTGAAATGGGGCATGTTCTGCTGGCATAGAAGTGATGCCCTGGTATTTCTCGAGGGTAAATAAACAGACATGAGATACCTATATATACTGACAGATCAAGTGCATCTTGCAATATTTTATTTTTACCCTGAAGGCGACGGATACTTCATGGATGATAATGCAACTGTATATCTTACCAACTCCCAACTGTATATCTTCCCTCTATATAAGTGTATAATATAAGTGTTCAAAATTGGTTTGCTGAATATCAATCTGACTTCCAACAGCTTTTCTGGCCACTGCATAGCCCGGATCTTAACCCTATAGAAAATGTGTGGGATATAGTGGAAGGACGCATCGGACAGCACTCTAATTTACAAGATTTAAAAAGCCACATAGCCAATGCACTGTATTCCCTGGATGTCAATGCATTCCAGAAGCATGTAGAATCGATGCCCAAACGAATCAGAGCAGTTATCTGTGCAAAATGTGGTCTAATAAAATATTGATCTTGGATTTCTAATTCATTGGCCAGTGTGTGTAAATTCTGCCGCCTTGTGCAGCCGCACCGTTTACGCAGGCTCTGCCGTCGGCCCTGCGTGGAGACATTTTGAGAAACAATTGCTCATATTAATGTCACACATGGGAAAAACCACGCGAATCAACCATGCAGTCAATTCAGCCTGGGCTGGAATCGAGTAGAAATATTAGTATTCAGCGGACTTAAACTCTCGGCTATTGGTGAAACCAATAAAACTTTTCAACCATAAAGTTATTTATATATTATAACAATATATATTATGTTGATATGCGATAATATTGTTGTGTACGTACGGGTTCGTATGGAATGCACAAGTCTGATGAAACGTTATTTATTCTAATCAAAAGAAGTATTACAAAAATGCTGACATTTTTTCCTCACATATATTCGTACAATATCACGATATCACACAATAAGTTATTTTTAAACTACTAAAACGTTAAATAGAAAACAATTCAAAGCGCAAAGAAAGCTAATCCGATCTCACCGCGATTTCGCTACAGTCAACAATAACAATTAAGTAAACAACTGAAAGCAGCTTTTTTTTTTCCTCCGGCTTTTATAAGCTTTTTAATCATGCACGAGAACATTCTGGTAATTTTTATTTTGTCGAGGTTTCTGGAAGGCAAAGTAGAATTACGAGATATCCATTTATTAAATATTAAATGCGCGTGAACCTGTATTTTTACTTTTTCAGCGTAGCTTTCTCTTAAAACTCGTCAGGCGCTGCATTGCACGGGGAAATAAAAAAATTTTAATTACAATTATACTAAAAATAGCTAACTAAATACAAAATCCGTAGCAATATGTATAACAATGAAGTAAAATAATAAATAATAAGGGATATGTCTTTTACTAAATGCAACTTGTAGCAAATCCTCAATAAGACTATAAGCGACTTATCACTATGTCTGAGATGAAAACAGAATGTAAAAAGGGTATAAAAGACCCTTTTATTTAAAACTAAGTAAGTTGAACAGAAGGCACACCTAGCGCTTACAAATCAGCCAGAAGTTGGGAGAACTCAAAGTTGTCTTTTAAGCTTACACTGGCATGAAAGCACTAGTGGCAAGAAAAACAGCGCCGAAGACAGGAACTTATGTTAGAATAACAAACTAACGTAACTGTGTAAGGTTTTAGTTTAAACTAACAGTTTTATTTTAATTTCCCTTTCCTATGATTTCTTATTTCAACTTCCCGTTAGAATGAGCGCTCGTTTCAGTTTTATGCTAATTTGAAGTGGAGCCAAGTTTGTATTTAAGCGTTAGCGAGGAACTTCTCGGATGAAGTGGAGCCAAGTTTATATTTAAACGGTAGCGAGGAACTACTCAGTGTGAGAGAGCTTTTAGTCTCAGATCACTGCTACTCTGTTCGACGTTCGCCTGACTAGATAGTAGTTAAATTCTAAGCCTTAGCGCTGTTACGCTACTACTTATTGAAGTAAATCTAAGTGTGTTAGTATTAGTTAAATCTTGCTATGCACCATTTAGCACAGAGGCCAACCTTGCGTTTAGCATAGAGGCCAACCTCGCGTTTATAGCTCTGTGAGCAACAACTACTTAATTTCTACTCAACTTCAGTTTAATTTATTTGATTTTTCAGTTTAGACCCAAGTGCGGTCATTTTTAGTCCAAAGGGATTTAGTCCCGAAGGACTATTACTTTCGTTTTGCGATTTTGCGTCGAATCATTAAAACGTTGAATCACTTTTCAAATTGTTGCCACTAAATGTTATCGCTCTGCATTAAAGTTTAAAAAATGAAAAATCTGCATAAATGTATGCATGTTATTATTATTATTATTTTTTTT
>KK116380.1:137712-156933 GCA_000611955.2 Stegodyphus mimosarum | reverse complement strand
TTATATATATATATATATATCCACTCTGTTCCTCGGCTCAGTGAGCTCAGTTTCTTATTCTTATATGTTGGTAAATTATGCATTATTTGCTTTAAAATTGATTGAATTACGTTGTTTTTATCTTCCGGTTAAAGTTTTAATGCCATTAGTTAACCTGTGTGTTATAGTTGTAGAATTATCTGAAATTTAAAAGTTGTTTAAGTGCGGCTAAGCCTAATTATTTGCTTACATTTGAAAATTAGCAGAATAGCGGATTTGTTGCCAATCAAGAGAAACTAAACTTCGCAACAGCAAAGATAACGCTTTCTTTTATTATTGCGAATTAAATCATGCTTAATGCATTCTGGAATTTATTCGAGGAAATAAGGGTTTAAGATTTACTTCGTAATATTTAATATGAATATTTTGAGTTTTTATGTATTTTTGCCTTGTCGCGAAGTGAGAACTGAATTAAGTGAATGAGAAATAAGTGAATGAATAATCGTCTGTGGAAAATTGTTTTTTTTTTATTTGTTTGTTTAATTTCCTTTACACATCGTTTAAGATTTATTACAGTATTTGAATAGAACACGTGGCAACGATTAGGTAATTCTCTAGATGATATACATAATTTTTGTGCATTTTGAGTTATAATAGGAATGAGATGTAACTTTGTTAAGTGAACCTAGCGCCAGAGTGTCGCTATGGTAAACAAATATATCGAATTTTAAGGAGTGTATTTATTCTATTGTGGTTTATGCGCTATCGGCGAAGTGGATCTACTTCAATAAGTTTAAATGAAATGCAAAATGCGTATAATTTAATATTCCGTACAGGAAAGTCATGTTTTTTCAGAAAATATCCTCGATATTATATTACTATTTATCATCAAAGCAGTTTCGCATGAGTTGCTGTTGCTCAAATTAAGATTTTTTTTGCATGTGGCACAGCAAACAGCCACAGTGTTGCCATTCGATTTGGCGTGAGGTTTTTAATTTATATTTCAGTTAATTTTTATAACCGTCACTGATTGAAACGCAACTGAGAAAATAGAAAGCAATGAATATATTTCTTAATAATGTATATACCTTGGTTATTAGCAATATACTTAAATAAATAAATGCAATTATAGCAATTAAATGCAATATGTGTTTTTAATTGCTATACTTTTTATATATCTAAGTGCTAATTTATTTTTACGAATACTTGCATCATTACTGCTATTACTAAGAGACATTTCTGACACTATTTTGCATATTTTTATACAGAATACCGGAAGTTTTCGAATATAAACCTATCCGTGTGTACGCCGAAAAATAAGATTTTGCTTCAAACATTCGGGTAAAATTGAAAACCCATGTATATGCGGAATTTAAAATTGCCGTCTAAATTTAACCATGCATTATATCGCTAAAAAAGGGAATAACTGATTGTCTAATTTAGCTGAACGAGTTAAGGCAAATTGTTAACCTTCAGCTTATTCGAAAAATAAGCTCAAGAACGTTTGGCCGCAATAGTTTCTTTTTTTCACCTTTTTTGTGTGCACTTCGTTTTACATTTTGGCAACAACGTGATTAATGTTTTACTTCTTCAAAGAGATAATCATTCTTAGCCTAATGTAAAGAAAAGAAATTTTTTTCCCTCTATTTTTGAGTAAAGTAAGGTTTTTCATTTCTGCTGATACGGTGAAAGATGTTCGGATAAAAACAAATTGCACGTTTTGTTAGTTTTAAAGTAGAAATTATCATTTCTACTCAACAGTGCTATGGGTGGATCTTAAGATCATATCACTTGCGGGGTGGATGACAACGACGTTAGTAGTGAAATGGAGGACTATGACATTTCACCTGGACTTACCTCATGCAAAGATCTGAAAGAGTTGCTAAAAAAAATCTGAGCATAATGCTGATATTAAGACATATAATTAAAGTGTACGAGAATTAAATTAAAAAACGTCCAGTAGATAATTTATTCTAAATCATTTTTCAGTCAAAAATTTTGTAAATAATTTTAAACTCGCGTAAAAACCAGTTTTCAAATTTCGATAACAGTTCCTCACAAGGCAATATGCGGTAATTATTTGAGCTTCTTCTGACAGTATATATATATATATATATCCACTCTGTTCCTCGGCTCAGTGAGCTCAGTTTCTTATTCTTATATGTTGGTAAATTATGCATTATTTGCTTTAAAATTGATTGAATTACGTTGTTTTTATCTTCCGGTTAAAGTTTTAATGCCATTAGTTAACCTGTGTGTTATAGTTGTAGAATTATCTGAAATTTAAAAGTTGTTTAAGTGCGGCTAAGCCTAATTATTTGCTTACATTTGAAAATTAGCAGAATAGCGGATTTGTTGCCAATCAAGAGAAACTAAACTTCGCAACAGCAAAGATAACGCTTTCTTTTATTATTGCGAATTAAATCATGCTTAATGCATTCTGGAATTTATTCGAGGAAATAAGGGTTTAAGATTTACTTCGTAATATTTAATATGAATATTTTGAGTTTTTATGTATTTTTGCCTTGTCGCGAAGTGAGAACTGAATTAAGTGAATGAGAAATAAGTGAATGAATAATCGTCTGTGGAAAATTGTTTTTTTTTTATTTGTTTGTTTAATTTCCTTTACACATCGTTTAAGATTTATTACAGTATTTGAATAGAACACGTGGCAACGATTAGGTAATTCTCTAGATGATATACATAATTTTTGTGCATTTTGAGTTATAATAGGAATGAGATGTAACTTTGTTAAGTGAACCTAGCGCCAGAGTGTCGCTATGGTAAACAAATATATCGAATTTTAAGGAGTGTATTTATTCTATTGTGGTTTATGCGCTATCGGCGAAGTGGATCTACTTCAATAAGTTTAAATGAAATGCAAAATGCGTATAATTTAATATTCCGTACAGGAAAGTCATGTTTTTTCAGAAAATATCCTCGATATTATATTACTATTTATCATCAAAGCAGTTTCGCATGAGTTGCTGTTGCTCAAATTAAGATTTTTTTTGCATGTGGCACAGCAAACAGCCACAGTGTTGCCATTCGATTTGGCGTGAGGTTTTTAATTTATATTTCAGTTAATTTTTATAACCGTCACTGATTGAAACGCAACTGAGAAAATAGAAAGCAATGAATATATTTCTTAATAATGTATATACCTTGGTTATTAGCAATATACTTAAATAAATAAATGCAATTATAGCAATTAAATGCAATATGTGTTTTTAATTGCTATACTTTTTATATATCTAAGTGCTAATTTATTTTTACGAATACTTGCATCATTACTGCTATTACTAAGAGACATTTCTGACACTATTTTGCATATTTTTATACAGAATACCGGAAGTTTTCGAATATAAACCTATCCGTGTGTACGCCGAAAAATAAGATTTTGCTTCAAACATTCGGGTAAAATTGAAAACCCATGTATATGCGGAATTTAAAATTGCCGTCTAAATTTAACCATGCATTATATCGCTAAAAAAGGGAATAACTGATTGTCTAATTTAGCTGAACGAGTTAAGGCAAATTGTTAACCTTCAGCTTATTCGAAAAATAAGCTCAAGAACGTTTGGCCGCAATAGTTTCTTTTTTTCACCTTTTTTGTGTGCACTTCGTTTTACATTTTGGCAACAACGTGATTAATGTTTTACTTCTTCAAAGAGATAATCATTCTTAGCCTAATGTAAAGAAAAGAAATTTTTTTCCCTCTATTTTTGAGTAAAGTAAGGTTTTTCATTTCTGCTGATACGGTGAAAGATGTTCGGATAAAAACAAATTGCACGTTTTGTTAGTTTTAAAGTAGAAATTATCATTTCTACTCAACAGTGCTATGGGTGGATCTTAAGATCATATCACTTGCGGGGTGGATGACAACGACGTTAGTAGTGAAATGGAGGACTATGACATTTCACCTGGACTTACCTCATGCAAAGATCTGAAAGAGTTGCTAAAAAAAATCTGAGCATAATGCTGATATTAAGACATATAATTAAAGTGTACGAGAATTAAATTAAAAAACGTCCAGTAGATAATTTATTCTAAATCATTTTTCAGTCAAAAATTTTGTAAATAATTTTAAACTCGCGTAAAAACCAGTTTTCAAATTTCGATAACAGTTCCTCACAAGGCAATATGCGGTAATTATTTGAGCTTCTTCTGACAGCCAGTTTAAAGTGTTGAAGACGTAAGACATGCTAATTACTTCGTTAATGTATAAAACAAAATTTACGCTATTTATTCCCATACCTTTCTAATGGTTTAATCAAAATTTATTAGGAACACTATTCACGAGTTCAGGCCCCTCCTCTAACTCAAGTAAGTTGCCAAGAATATGAAGAAAATCAACGGCACAGAAAAAAGTGTTAACATAAATGATAAACATCACTAAAAAACAACAAATTTGACAATAATTGCTTTCATTTACGCAATAAAATCTTCGAAGTAGTTGAATCTGAAGTTTAGCAAAAGAAACCTATTTTATTGTGGAAAAGTTCTGTTTTTAAACAGATAACCTTTAAGTGCTATATATGAATAGAAAATGGATACTGCATTCTGCTTTCTTTCGAACTTGTTGACAGATAGTTTCCTTTACTGAAATAAAAAGAGAAGCTGGTTCGAAAAAAAATAAGGAAAAAAAAAATACTGCAGAGAATCTTTCCCCCTTAAGACTTTAATCAGTGTAGCGTGGAAAAAGTACTACCTTACTGTCGCCTTAACTCCAGTATATTAATGGTAGTTTCTCATAAAAGACAAGCGAGCTTTTAGCGCTACAGTTTTATCTCGGAAATGACGCTACTTCCAAGAAAAATGGCGGATAGAATTTATTTTTTTCTACACAGATAAAGAATACCACTGAGAGAAATTTTCAGGTGAGTCGAAAGCGTGGATTGAGTTACTGACGACGTTAATCACTAGATGATGTTATGTTTTACGTAATGGCGGATGATAAATGGGTAGAAAGAGACTCAGCAAAAAGAGGAGAAGAATATTCATAATTCATAAATCATAGTTTCGATGGAAATTCGCTTCTTTTTTGCTTACCAAACGCTCGTTAAGGGAAAGAAGATTGTTGGTAATAATGTTGGAAATTTTGCTCAAGAAATCTTTGAAAAAAAATTGTCTGACACATATATTGTGTAACTTGTAGCACTTAATATGCGATCGATATTTACAACTACATAATAAATACGTACTTCATTTGAAAAATTTATTTATTTATTAATCAATATAAATAATATGTGTAATGCTTGAGAGGCCGGAAGTGTTAGAATTAACTCCAGATTCAAGCAGTATCCCTTAAATTCAAATCCCTTTCTTCAAGTTGAACTAATGACAGACTTTCGGTAACGTAGAGCTAGAATGCATTTCCGAAGGCCAGTCATTCTCAATTTGAGTCCAGTTGAAGTACAGACAATCAGAAGACCAAAACTAAAAAGCTAATTAAAAAAAGCTAAAAATTTTGACTAAAAGCCTTGTTTTTTGTATTTTTATGCTCGAAGAAATATACTTCTTCGAACATTTACTTTAAGAGTTTCCGTTAATGGTAACACCGAATTAAACAAACGGGAATGTATGGAATGTAAAATATTGCACTGTTCCTAAAAATAACTCATTTGAATTTCCTTCCTAAATCCTTCCTTCTTTCCACTGCCTTCCTAAAAAGTCTTATTTGGATTTTGATCGATTTTGTGAGACGTTCTGATAAAAATCTTACCTTTACTCATCGACAGTGTCTAATATTCTAACAACCGAAAGACTACACTATAAAGTCACAAAGGAGAACTCGGCTCTTGAATACGGATATTAGATAGAAGTTATCCACGTATAATAAGACAGAACGTTAGGAGAAACTGGCTAGTTGTTTCAGCAGTTTCCCACAGGCCGAATCGGTGGAGCCACTAAACACTTCCTGTACATTCTGAGTTCTAGTTCCAGGTTGGCTGCATGGGCTTTCTAGTTTTCCTCATGCACAAAGTGAATAGAAACCAGTTTCTCATTGAAAGTCCTCCAGGACAGTAATAAGCTTAGGACTTTCCATATAAAAAATGTTAAAATGTTTTTTCAGTATGCTACTAATCTACACTGGTGGACAAAATTAAGAGATGGAAAACATTTTCCAACATTTCTCCTAAAATACCATACAAAACCTGGACAGTTGGTTGCCATATAATGTCAATGTGGCGCTGGTGTCACTGAGAGGAGTTTATGTATTCTTGTGGACGTTGCTACGCCAGCAGCAGGTATAACATTCCTCTTCCAGTTGCTCAGCTACTTCCGCTGCAATACGGTGCTGATTTTTCTTGTCTTTCTTGAATAATCTTGTTGTTTTTTGGGTGAAATGAGTACACATCATTGCTTAGACGAAGGTATGAGATGGAGAATTGTGGGTAGGCTTGAGGTACAGTAGCCACAAGCTCAGGTTGCAAGAGAACTGTATGTAACACCATCATCTCTTATTTGCAGAATCAGTTTCGAAACAGTTCGTTTTTTCGTTCAGAAATCAGTGTCCAGAAGATAGGACAAGGTCGCTGGAGAGCCACAACGACCAATGACGACCGGTATTTGGTATTTTAAGCCAAGCGGCCAGAGGACGTCTACAGTCATACAACTGTCTCATGACCTCGCTACTGACACAGGAACATCAGTTTCGAAGAAGACTCTATGAAGGCTCTATGAAACAGGACTGTATTCCAGAAAGCCCGCTATTTGCATCTCACTCACTCACTCTAACAAAAACGAGCGTTTGCAATAGTGCATACAACACAGACACTGGGCACAACTTCAGTGGGCTAATGCTCTCTTCACAGATGAGTCCAGATTCAGTCTACAACATGTTTCATGGTGATTATTAATATGGAGGGAACTAGGGCACGATACCATCCCAGCAACATCATGCAAAGGGATTAATATGCTGGTGGATTAGTGATGGTCTGGACAGGGATCATGCAAGATGCCCGCAAATCGCTTCGTGTGCTTGACACTGGTTCTGTAAACGCCCAGAGGTACATGCAGGAGATCCTAGAGCCCTATGTGCGACTTTTAAGGGGTGCTGTTGGCCCTGAGTTCACTTTTATTGACGACAATGCACGACCATGTAGGGCCCAACTGGTTGATGACTATCTAGAAAGCAAAGATATTCACCGAATGGTTTGGCCAGCGAAATCTCCTGACCTCAATCCTATTGAGCATGTTTCGATATTGATTGCTCTTGGGAGGGCTATTGTAAGATGCCAACACCTACCCAGAACCATTCAAGAGTTAAAAATTGCTATAGTGGAAGAGTGGGTGCAATTTCCACAGGGACTCCTGAATTCTCTAATTAACAGCATAGCAACTCGTTGTGCATGCGGTCTGTCCGTCAGAGGCGACCACACACCGGACTAGGCACATTTTCACTGCCATCTTTCACACTCAAATTTGGATCACATTGAACTCTTGGCCATAACTCATGCTAATGAATGGCATTTTCGTTGTTGTTTTGTATATATTATTATCATACAATAAACTATATCCGCACTAAATTTCATTTATTTCTCTCCGGTATTTCTCGAGATAATTAGAAAAAAGTGTTTCATCTCTCAATTTTGTTTACCAGTATAGTTTAATATCCTATAGGATCTCGCGATAACCTTGAAAAAAAAAAGATTTAGAAAGTTCTTCACGAAGACATCTGTTTTAGGATGAAAAGTCCTTGAATCTTTTTTCATTTTTAGCGTTTGCAATCAGCTATCAACACGTAGTGAAAGTTGCGCCAGTTTATCAAACAGACTTTCGGATACAGTTAAATTTCGGATACAGCATGATTTTCGTTAGTTAAATAGTTAAAATGTATTTTAAATTGCTGTAGAACCAGTAGTTATCATTTAGTAGAAATTGTGAAGTACTGAATATTTTAGCTGAATATCTTAGTGCAGAGATATCAAACTGACAGCCCTTGGGATGTATGCGGCTAGCGAATATATATCCCGTAAATTAGTTAGCATTTATCATGACAAGAAATTGAAGAAGCATTTCAACAATTTATTAATTTGAAGACCAATTTTACGTCATTTTTATTGCCAAAAACGAACGTGTGTTTCTGTGCGGGAAATTTAGAAATGGATCTAATTTACACCGTGATATAAATTTTATGCGAAGATCTGAAGATACAGATTTAATTAACTTTATTAGTACTTGTCAAAATATAAATATTCTGAGCTACAATAAAGCCGTATTACTATAATAAAGATAATTGCTTTGTTTGGAAGTACATTTACAAGTGGAAAGTTTTTTTTATCGCAGTTGAAAAATTGATAAGCCTAAGAAAAGAACCAGACAGCCGATGAGTATTTGCAATTTGCGATGAAGATACTTTCAAGTAATTTTCCTCCAGGACTACAAACTTTATAAAAATCGAAACGCCATGAGTTATTGTAGCTGAAAGATGCAGTTAAGAACATAAGTTTATAATTATTTGCATACAAATATTATTTCTTCTTTATGTGTCATACAAAAATCTATTCAATGGTTAGGTTATTCAGTTATGGCAAAGCATACGAGGGCTATCTGCCTAAGGGGAAGGATGCCTTCGTGGAGGACTTTCTAAGGGAAACTGGCTCGTATACACGTTACACATGGGGAAAACCACGAAAACGCTCATGCAGCCAGCCCGTTCGCGGGATTCGAACCTCGGGGGGGGGCTGAACTACCAGTGTTCAGCGTCTTTACCGCTCGCCCGCTGGTGGGCCCTCTATTAAATGAAAGGAGGAGAATAGGTTTTATTATTTATTCTCAAGTTTTGTTCTTCTTGAGAAATTTTCGTATATTTCTTTTTAGTTTGATGTAAAAATAAATTACTTAGTGGTTACTTCAGTATATTACAGTTATTGAAATAAATATCAATGCTAAAGTTTTAATATTTAGCTGTCTCTGTGTTTGAATGACGAACTGTGGTCAAGAGAAATTTCTTGCAGTTACCTACGTTTAGATATTAGGCAGAAAATAAGTATAAATTTGATTTTTTTCGTTATTTTTTTATCTGTATGTTATGTAACTTCCCTTCATAGGAGAAAACGATGGCCTACCTATTAGGTGCTTTCGTAATAAAGAGACTACCGCTTTCGCCATTAGTAGCAGTCGACGCCTATTCGCGGCTGGAGCCCCATTACTAACATAAAAAAAGTTTTGACAAACATATAGAAAATAATTTTTATAGTTAAGAAATTTTATTTTGCTAAAAAAAATTGTCTTCTTTTTTTTTCGTTATTTATTTATTAGTCCAAAGCGGCAATTTGCCCAGAAGGACTATTAATTTCGTTTTGGCATTTGGCGTTGATTCATTTTCAAATTGTTGCCAACAAATAGTATCGTTCTGTATTATATTTAAAAAAATTAAATAACGAAGAATTTGCATAAATGTATGTATATTTTAATGTATGTGTGTATTGTTTTCTGTGATAAAACAACGGTACATAGAGCCATCAAATTTGTAATATTGAACGTTTCCGCCCAAATATGGGCATCTGGAAGCCCAAATTTGAAATTTGTTTTATTATCGATTTCATATTTTGTAAAACTTCCTAACTAAACTAAAGAATTTTTGATTAACAAAGTCAAGGATTTCAAAGCGACCAATGACAACGTTGTACAAAAAAAGCATTTTTATCTCCAGCGCGCAAGACTGTGTATTGGAAATTCTAAAGATAGGCTCATTTTAAAATTATTTGGTGATATTGCTCTTGAACTAAGAATTTATGGATTTCGTATTTATGTGACTTTATTTCGAAAAATTGTAATTAAAATTGCTTTATTTTCCCGCGCAAAGCAGACGATTATTGGAGAAAAAGCTACGTCGGAAAACTCAAAAATAAAAGAGCGCATGTGTTTAATATTTAATAAATAAATATCTCGTAATTGCTGTTGCCATACAGAAAAATCTCGAAAAATCGAAAAGGTTCTAGAAAATAATTAGAAAGCTTATATTGTTGTGGAGTTGAAACACCTCATCTCAGTTGTAGTTGTAGCTGTTTAAAGCGAACTGCTGTTTGTTTACTTAATGCTGTGATTGATTGTAGCGAATTCGTTGTGAGATTGGATTAACTTTATCTGTTTTGAAGTGAATTCTGTTTAACGTTTGAGATATTGTGATATTGTGGTAATATCTCTAAAGAAATATTTCAGTATTTTGATTTATTTCTTGTGGAAAGAATAAATTTTTGTTAACTTTTTAACACCTTGGGCATTCAATACATAACGAACCACGAAACAATATTTACAATACGCAAGAAACGCAACAAAATTTAATAAATAAATGTAACACACAAAGCGTTCCTTTGGACGTAATTTAAAATCCGAAACCTTGGAGATTTTTCTTTCTTTTTTCTTCCCCTTTTTTTTAATTGCTTCCCATCAGGTACAGATCGCGTATTGGCTTGCATGCGATCTGCGTTTTAGACAACTGTCTTACTCTATAACTGCACCTTTGAATATGGACATGAGGAAATGTGGTGGACACCCATTGTTAAACCATAGGCAATATGGATATTATCCAGCCGCACTAATTATCCAGACAACTAAACCCTTCATAGGGCTCATAATTGCTCTATAGGAGTGTATGACAGGGGGAAGTAGTATGAATTCCCTTTTGGGGACTAGGTCATTGTAAGAGTCTTCGAGAAAAGAATTCTTTGATAGATATGGCGTAAATTCCGTCATCGTTGCTCCGTAAGGAACAGGATTTAAAGTAAAGGTTAGCTTGAAAGACATCCTTGGTCAGTTCAGGGTTAAATCAACTAAATATCATCGTTAAAAAATTGCACTTATACTGTATTGTTGTACTACTTTGAAAAGCATACTTCATTTCAAATATCAGTCAGAACACACTTGCTTTAGGGGCCAATTCGGGCTTTTGATAAAGCTACCTGCATAGTTCCCCGTAAGTGTAACGTAAATACGATGAACTTGCTCTTAGTAAAATTCTACAGATACATATTTCTGCCCTCTGAACTCGTAGTCATCGAATACTTTTCCATTATGTAACGAAACAGTTGTTCAATAAATTAAGTCTTGATATTTTTTCAGCATATTTTGTTAAATACCCTCTAGAAACGAAAAAGGATTGTATATGTTTTAATTAGATGCACATTTGATCCAATGTATTAAAATATCAAGTAGCTGTAAATTCATTAAAAGCAAAACGCTGAATCTTATTTCTAATAGCTATCTGAAAGGGCAATAGTTTTCAACAAGTTAAATGTCGATAAAACACTTATCTTTCTATTCTCAAGTGGAAAGAAAAAAAAGGGTAGGCTGAAGGAAAGAGAAAAGAAGATTCGGCAACCAAGAATCTTCTCCGAATGTTGCTGAATTTTCTTCCACTTTGTTCATTACATGGGCTCTCTTGTGCAAGCAACGCCTTTGGCTTTTCCACACATACACATGGAAAGCGAGTAGAAGACAATCCCTTCCTACTTTAGCTCCTGCTCCTTAAATGAGTTAGCGACTAGTTGAGTGATACAACCATTAATATTAATTCAGTTAGCGCCTGAATAGAAGATCTTAATTGGTTGCGGTTGGGTAACAAAAACTAAGAGTACCACTCATCAAATATTCGGGAAATGGTAAAATACATAAACATACTTTTAGTAACTTGCAGGCCATGAAAAAATGTACAAACTCAGAGTAATTCCTTTAATTGGCGGAAAGGAATAATTCTCAGAGCCCTTGAAGAAAAGCCTTTAAAAGCGTTCTTTTAACAATGCACCAAAAACTAAGAAACTATCGAAGTGAAAATTTATATCTTGCTGATTTGGCGATAGTCTAAGATTTATATCTTGAGAAAACAAAATAAGGGAAACAAAACCGGTAAGCTCTTTCAATAGAATCGTGAAAATCGCAAAGAATATAAAATAAATAGCATTCAAAAATAACATCTATTTTATATAAGGTATAATACAATACAGCATAAGATAACTAATAGATAGAACGCTAGATGTACGTTTTAATTAGAACCCTTTTAATTAGAACTTATTTGAAAAGTAACAGAAAGAAGCGGATAATTAACTTGTCTTTGTACGCCATATACGTATTTAATTCAACATGCCATTATTAATCTTAGGCTATTCCAACGAAAGTTAATAAGATACAAAAAATGAAATATCTCACAAGACTTACGAAGGACTAAAGACTTACTTACCCTA
The DNA here is from genome assembly GCA_000611955.2 of Stegodyphus mimosarum. Classification (NCBI taxonomy): domain Eukaryota; kingdom Metazoa; phylum Arthropoda; class Arachnida; order Araneae; family Eresidae; genus Stegodyphus; species Stegodyphus mimosarum. Next base: position 144,766 of record KK116380.1, on the reverse strand, counting down.
ATAAAATTTAAGAAAGAAATTACTGTTACGGATTTTGTATTTATTTAGCTATTTTTAGTAGAATTGTAATTAAATTATTTCATTTCCCTTTGCAATGCAGCTCGTGACGACTTTTAAGAGAAAGCTACGCCGAAAATATAAAAATACAGAAGTACGCGCATTTAATAAATATATATCTCGTAATTGCTTTTGCTAAGCAGAAAAATCGAGAAAATACCAGATTGTTCTCACGCAAGATTAAAAAGCTTATGAAAGTCGGACAGAAACATCTCAATTCAGTTGCAGTTGCTTTAAGCGAACTGTTGTTGTTTACGTAGTGCTGTTATGGATTGTAGCGAATTCGCGGTGCGATAGAATTAGCTTTCTCTGTTTAGAATTGAGTTTTGTTTAACGTTTTAGTAGTTCAAAATATAACTACTGTGAGATATTGTGATATTGTACGAAAATCTTTGAGGAAATATTTCAGCATTTTGTTTCATTTCTTGTAAAAGAATAAATTTTATTAACTTTTTATCGACTTGTGCATTCAATCCATTACGAATGCGTACGCAAGCAACATTACTTTTTAATTTCTTTAACTAAAATGTTAAGCGAAAGAAATTGTCTGCAATCTTTCTCAATATCAGAAAAAAAAAATTTTAAAGAACCAACTGAAAAAATTGCTTTTTATGGTTGTGTAGTTTATCAGTTATCACCAGAGTAAAATGGATAATAGACTTATAATAGGTGGGGATTAATGGCGTCAGGGTTAATGCTATCATTTGGATATTGCTTATAAACTGGAGCACATTCTCCTATTCGTATACGAAAGCATAGAAAGTACCTCGCTTACTGTGATTAGCAAATCGGTTAATGTTACCAAGATATTGCAGAATGAAATTTTTAAAGTGAATAAATGTCGCCGAATAAAAGATAAAAGATAAAATAGCAAATAAGGTTGAAAGAGAGCATAGAAATTTCCAAATGACAGAGATATGCCATTAAGTAAAGAATTAAGTTGCCAAACATACACCTTAGTTTTAAATGAAGCACGAAATGGATGCTTAGCGGAAAAGATCACAATGCAGAGAAAGTCTAAAAATTTGGTTAAGATATGCTGCAGTTACGTTAGGGAAAAAGACGTAACTGATGCTGCAGTATACTGAAGAATTAGATGTAAAAATTGGGAAAGATGAGTTTGAAGTAACAGATGGCTGATTTAGAAAGAAGTAAAAAAGAGATGTCATTGTTTACAGACGCACTTTTAAAGGAAATGATACTGAATTACCTGCTGCAGGAACACGGTTGTCATATGAATAAATGATATAAACTGATGCCTGGCGAGTATTGAGATTATGGGTATGGTATCGGTTAAATTATTTGCAGAAAGATTATGAATATGAATAGTTCATGAATGAACTTTAGCGTAGCTTTTGAAAATAATCAAATATTTAGTACATTTTACTCAACTTATTTATATGTTTCTAGGTATACTTATACTAAATTAGCTAAACTGCATCTGTGTTTTGATGGATATTTTTTTCATCGTTGAATGTCAGCAATGGGCTAATGTTGTCAAATTATTCATTATCGAACGTGATCCTTTGTAATTTAGGAAACAACGATAAGCTTTTCAGATAACTTAAGTCCAGCCAGATAGAATTCAAATGTACGAACTGTATTACAATAACCTACTAGAGTCCAAGGATGCCATCAACATATAGCCAAAAATACAATTAATGCACTTCATGTTCCGATGACGGTAGTTTCGTAGTCTTAAGAGAAACATTGCAATAAAACGTTTAATTCTCTGCAATAGCAAGATTTTCAACCGAAAATAACTTCCAGGATTTATGTGAAGCTTTTCAAATTCAGTATCAAAGCATAAAAGTGTTCAAATTTTATTCAATTAACACTCATGACACAACTAGAATCTCTTCATTAATTTGTAAAATTCTTATTGATCACACTTAAATTTATTTAGCTGCGAACAATTATCCGCTGTCGTCGATAACTGTTTCGTAAACGATAGCAATCTCATGGAAAATCTCTAACTTAAGAGTTTATTCTGTAGCATTCCTAAAAAATACGAATAAAAAATATAAAATAACTTGATTATCGCTATATGCGAATAGAAATATGGGCTCAGCAAACGAGTTCTAATTTAAACAAAATAAGCATGATGAGATGGTCACTTTGTAGGCAAACACCAGTGTTGGCAAAGCAGTGCAATTACAGCATACTTTATCTGATATTGCTTTTGTGAATGTAAAATACTAAAAATACTTATGATTCTTTTTCCTTTGAATCTAATCAAAATGTGATTACCTGTGCTTTAATTGTCAGTGAAAGCTAATTCAATATGCTTTAATAGTTATTCTAATTTATATTCTGATGAAGAAAATGGGAAGAAAATTAACATAGCATTAAAACTAGTAATTACATCTTTAAGTTGTGAAATGTCTAAAGTTGCGATTGCATTGAGAAAGCTGTAAATTGGGAATATTATGTGAAACAATTTCGATGAACTAAATCTGAACAATGAGTAAGTATGAGGATAGAAAAAAGTAATTAAAATTAAGATAAATTTTAAAGTAACATTTCCATTACAAAAATGCTGTGTAAAAATTTCGAAACGTTTATATGTTTCGTATAATATGGCTCTGATGAAGAATCAGACCATATATTTGCATCTGAAAATGGTAAAAATTGCTAATAATTGGTTTCTTTGCGTTTGAAAAATTATTTGTTTATTTTGAGCAGCAGTACGAACATGGAATGTTATAGTAAACATTAGAACAAACATATTATAATGATATCAGCTTCTAATTTCGTAACAGGAATACTTTGGAGGTTTTCAAACGCAACATAAAACTGCGAATGCCAAAAAGCTCAGTTTTGGTTTACTCGAAATGAAAAATACGATCTAATTTCCTAAAATAAATTGTAATTTGTAGAAATATTAGGCTATTTGGATGCTGAGAAGCATGAAAAATGAGCAATGCCCTCGCTAGGATTCGAACCTCGGACTTCTCGAATACGCGCCGAGTGTGCTGACCATTACACCACGAAAGCATGCTAAGAAGGCGGGAGAAATACCTTATAAATTTTCTTTAAAGTGCTTCTTCAAATACTTACTAAAGCGATAAAGCACTTGCTTTGGGGGATAGCAAAATGACTCAAAAACGTATATTAGCATATATTGCTTCGATTATGAGGATTGTGTAAATGAACTCAACGCTCTACAGTTTCGAATTTGGAAGCAATTCATCATCACTCAGTGGGCATTTGATATATCGAATATTTGTAGTTAGGAAAAAATAAATTTGAACTGATAGAGACGAAAATAGGTACAGAAAATTTAACTTTATTTTTCAATACGTCGTGTTTGAAAAAAAAACTCAGTTTATTTTATTCAAAATTCTATATTTCTACGTGAGATATTATCTCCCTTCATCCAGCACGCCTTCCTAGTGTAACGGTAAGCACACCCGGCTTGTATTCGAGAGGTCCGGTTTCGAGTCTAGGCGAGAGCACTGCACATTTTTCACATCTCCTGCTTCAAAGTAACCTAATGATCTACAACCAAAACTCGAGTAATCGAAGCTTTAACTAAAATTGTATTAAGAAACGTTTTAGGTTTAAACTGAGTCAAAAAAAGTTTGCTTTACCATTCCTTCTAGAAGCGCTTAATTTTATTTTTCAATTTTCGAAGCATGCTAAAAAGTTTAGTTTAATTCTGAAAAGTAAAATCGGAATCTGTTCAATAAATCATTCTTAAACAGTTTCTGGAAAATAAAATCGGGATCTACTCAATGAGTCATTCTGAAGTAGTTTCTTCTTTCATTAACATATTTCTGTTTTACATTATCGGTACTTAGGGGAATTTCATTATTAACCTTTCAAAATTAGCTCCATAAATTAAATAAACTGAGGATTGTAGATTTTCAGGTTTTTTAATTGCATTCCGAAGATTGCTTTGGAATGTGAAGTCTTACATAAATTTTGTAGCAAACTATAATGAAGATGAATAGTTATTAACGGCATTTGACATGTTTGAGAAATAATCATATTTGTATTGATATCTTCTTGCATAAGAGAATGAAATTTATTTTCATTGAAAAGCGGTAGGAAAATCCTGATTTTCATAGGTATTATCTTTTCATGGCATGTGACTCGTTATTTATAGTGTGACAAAAATAAAAAACACCTTAGGATCGTAATAGTCAGACTACTGGAATTGTTTTAAAAGGTAGAATACTGTTTACATTGGTAAAATATAGATTTCATAAAAGCTTTATCAAGAGAAAAAAAAGAAAAAGTTTTATCTGCAACAAAAAGAAATGATAAAGTTTTCTCGTAAGAACATATTGTAAAAAGAAATATAAAGAGCATAAAAAATATAAGAGTAGAATGAAACCTTATGCAGCAAAATATCTTAGTGATGTTAACCTTCATTTCTTAATCTAGACTAAATACAGGAAGAGCAGGGACCAGGAAAACATTTTCGATTAAATACAGCATTGAAATCAAATTTAAAGGGAGAAAGCAAGTATATTCAGGGCCAACGAAACTAATTGTTAAAAGATTTGTTAGACGACTTCCTTCTATTCTCATAGTCCTTTTATTCTCTTTCTCTTCTCCGGGTTTTAATGTTTGCTCTTCCATCATTTGAAAAATGTTAGTACTGATAGCGTTTTGCTTATAAAGCTTTTAGAACTGTTTAGTGCATAGGTAAAGTTTTCATAAATCCTTTTTATTTTCATATATAACCTAATTTCCTTAAAAAGAATCACACTAGTTCTATTAAACGTGAACAAACTCTTTACCTGCCTTTTTATTTGGTTAAGTTCATCTGACAACATACGTTTTCATATTATGAAATTCATTGTACAGTTTTCAAAGATCCTATATGAGATTTGAAATTGTTGGGAATCTTAACATGTTTTATGAATGTAGTTTTAATGTACACCGGCTTCGGTGAAACAAAAGAAAACTTTCACTATTCAACTAATTCAAAAATTAATTAAATTAAAAACTCGGAAAAATGATAATTTTCACCCTCATTTTTCCGAGTGGCAACGGTCTCGCAAGCTGGAGATGAAAATCTGCTTTATTTCGAGAGTTGTTGCCACTGCTCGCTTTCAAATCCTAGAGTTTGTTAATAAAAAAGTTTTAAGTTTTACTTTGAAATAAAAACAGCATTGCCAAAACATTAAATACATTATTCCCAATTCCAAAAATTCGTGGAAAGCCATTTCGACTATTACCACCTTTGCACGACTTTAATCAGCCGAAATATTAATTAAAAACTCCGAAAGCGTTAATTTTCGCACTGAGTTTTCCAAGTGGCAACAGTCTCGCTCGTTGATGATAAAAATACTTTATTTCGAAAAGTGTTGCTACTGCTCGCTTTCAAATCGTAGAGTTTGTTAATCAAAAATCTGTAAGTTTTACAAAATCTATACATATGTAGAATAATGTCTGTTTGTGTGTGTGCTTGCTTGTTCGCGTTTTTGATTTCTGATCAATTATGATAAATGTTTTTCCACATTTAATCGACTAAAATTGAATATAGGTGAAATATTGGATAGAACTTGAGCTTTTAAGACCATTTGTTTAGAAAGACGGAAATCATTTAAAAATTGGGTGCCATTGTTATTGATATAATGAGAGAATTATCTTAATTTTTCATCGAAATTTTTTATGTGGGTTCCATATCGCATCAGACTGAAAAATGTGTGACCATGAATCGTATTTTTTGCATCGTATCATTATCCTCAATCGTATTAGAGGAGGGTTACAGCGGTTCTCTCTGTTTTTAGATGCATTACTCTCTACCTAACTTAACTGACATCGGGTACTTCCGTTAGTTTAGCAATAAATTCTAAAAGGATAAATAGTAATGCTAGACTATACAATTTACTTAAAGCTAACAGGCTGACGTAACAACCTACACCGGCGATAGACTTAATAAACGGCCAGAATACGTAATCGCAACTAAGATTAAGAGCTGGAGGATAGAATAACAACGTGAGCTAACCAGCGAAATCATGCTCCATCTAACCTTCTCACATCGCCTATTTAAACACTCTCTTCACCTAATTTAATTTGCATTCTGGCGAGGAAATGTGAGGAGAAATAAGTTCAGAAAAGATACCAAAATTAAAATAATTGGTTATTAAAACTTGAAAACTCTACACGGGTAATGGGTTAATTTTCTCAAGTTTCGGTAAAATGATTTCATGTTTCTTCATAAACCTTCTACAAGCATTAGTCATTGCTAAAAGTGCTTTCTTAGTTTTAGTACTTGAGTGCATAATTAATACAAAATCGCATGCCCCTTTTAGCCCAAAATCGTATTCATATTTTGCTGTATTAAAATACCGTAACCTTAACTGAACTTGAGTAAATAATACTAATATTTTTAAAACTTTCTTGTAATGCTTTAGAAATATTTGGTATACTGAGAATGCTTTGAGGTATTTTAAAAAAAATGAAGATCATGAAAATAACATAGTCAAACGTGATAATACTGAACAACATAGTGAGACAGAATTTACATCAAATATGTCCAATAAATAATAGGAATACATATTTTGAGTTATGAAAATATTATGCTTTAGGAGAGATACTTTTTACTACATCATCATTTTTAAAATTCATAAGCATTGTTCAAATTTTCAAGTCCCTTAACACAACTGAAAGTAATATTACTGCAAAGGGCCTCTTTAAGACTAAGAAACCTGTTAAATACTATATTTCTTAAATACACCGCAGGTTAAGATTACTTATTGCCAATTTAATGAGTACTTTCATTCACCCGATTAAATATAATTTATTTCCAAAGCCTATTCACTCTTGCAAATGCTACTAGCCATGTCAAACATGCTGGAAATTTCATTACTTCATTAGGAGGGATTACATTTAACTTCGAATTAAACGTACTTCTATGTAACAATCTATTTTAAATAAGTTAATGCATATGTCGTGACATATCCATGTTAAAATAAGACTCGCAGACTTGTCCTCATATTAAATCAAAGTGATTTGGCCGTATAAGTTATGAAAGAGT
>KK116380.1:116539-137694 GCA_000611955.2 Stegodyphus mimosarum | reverse complement strand
AACGTTTGGATTACTTCTCAGAATGCAAATTATAGGAGGGCAATTTGTATTTCAGTGCGACAAATCTTTCAGGGATAAAAGGAAAGGGTTGTGTTTGAAGTGAATAGCGACTATTCTTGGAAGCAGGAGAATAACATTTAGTTTAATACTGAAACAACTTCCATTTATAGAGTGCCTAGACGTAGTTAATTCTGCAATGTCCAGTTGGGGGGCAAAATTAACTGATCCTGAATAATATCGTTTACGTTTTCTTTTACGCAATTCACAATCATATAAATTCAAATGTACCCATTTCAAGTTTTATTTATCATCTATACCTAATATGTTTTTTTAACATTAAAATTTATTTTAGGCACTAATATTTTCAGTTTTGGAGAAAATCGTAACTGGAACAAAAGATGAAGCGTTTGCTGATAATTGTGCCAAAAGATTCTGAAATTATATCCCAAAATGTAACAGTAGATTGCTTATCAGTGTAAACTATTAAATATTTAAAGATTTACATATCCTTTAAAAATATTTTAGAGCAAGATTTATTAGCATTTATATTACTATCATTATTAATGAAAGAGTTTTATTTCCGTATGTTCTGTATTTTTATAACAAAGTTTTCTCTAAGCTTCACTACCTGTATTTTATTGTTTGCTTGAAAAATAAAACTAATGATAAAATCTGTAGCAATATCTCTTTGTTTTTAAACAATAAAACCTTGATTATTCATCAGTTGCGAGTTTCAGTAATAAGTGGCATATTAAGTGGAGTGACATAAAAAGAGGGGTTAAATTTATGTAGGTTGTTACTTCATAATTTTCGCGCTAAATTTAAAATGTTATCCACAGAAAATTAGAAGCATTAATAGCTCACATACCGCTTTCCTTCTGTATTCAACAATTGTCCATACGACTTTAGAATAATTTTTAGAAAATTCTCAAAGCTGAAATGCTCCAGAAACTTTACTTCACACCGATGATGCTCTTAACAGATTTTCGATAAGTAAATTTTATTCACTTTTGCATTTTCTACAGCTTTAAAGTTCTATCTTTAGTAGCAGTGTTAATATTTAAAGAGGCTGTTAGTAATTTCTTGTCTTAACAAATGTGACGTTATCAACAATGATATTTAATAAACATTAATTATCGCTACTTTACCATTTCATATTTATCTTTTTTATCTTTTCCTTAAACTTAAATTTTCCCATGTTTTTAATTTAGCTGAGAAAGAAAAAGCTACAGAATTATAAATTACATGTAAAACATTATAAACTTAAATAAAGTGAATTATTTTTTTCTTAAGCTGATTTCACACTCTAAGCAAAGGAAAGTATTTTTAAAAGTTACCATTTTGAAGCCTAATTTTAAATGTGTCATCTGTATCCTTAAATGAATCATTTGTATTTTTAAACAGATTATCTGTATTCAGCGAGAAAAAGAAGAATCTGGAAATCAACAGTACGACATTCCAAGGAGATGCAGCATTTTTAGAAAGCGAACAAGCTTTCATTCAATTAAAGCGCAATTTTCTATGGTTACATAATATTCTCCAGGTAGGAAAAGACTCAGAAAATCTGGCGTTACTTCTCATACTGTCCGAACATCTCAAGTGAATATATTCTTTACACTGGGAGGCTGTGATATAAAGGAAAATAACAGAATGAAACAAAAAATAAAACGAAAAATAAAAAATCTGAAAACGTTCAGATTTATATTACGCCAAAGGGGCTTTTAACGTTTTCGTGTTATCTTTATTTATTAAATATCATGTTCTTCGCACTTAAACCATAAAATTCAATTCAACAGCAATATCAGAAAATATCTAAAAGAGCATATCTTTAGAAGTTTCGTACACAGTCTCGCGCGTTGGAGATAAAAATGTTTTTTTTCCATACAGTGTTGCCATTGCTCGTTTTGAAATCGTTGAGTTTTCTAATCAAATCTCATAAATGCTTTACAAAATATGAAACAGATTATAAAACAAATTCCAAATTTGGGCTTCCAGATGCCCATATTCGGGTGGAGACGTACGTTATTCAAAATTGGATGGCTCTAGGTACCGTTCTTTTATCGCAATGTGAGAAACATGCATAAATTTATGCAGTTTCTTCATTATTTAATTTCTTTAAATATAATACAGGGCTCTAATATTTGGTGGCAACAATTTAAAAAAATGATTCACCGTTTATAGTGAAACGACGCAAAATACCAAAACGAAATTAATAGGCCTCCTGGGCAAATTGAACCTTTGGGCTGATAAGCTGGAAATGGAATAATAACCAGAATTCCTTTCTCGAACAATGCCGAGAGAAACGAAGGAAATTTCATGGCTGAGAAATTACGAAAGGTTGAAAGGCTGGTAAACTCATTGGCGAATTACCCAGGTGAGGGCACTAATAGTTCTTACTGCAGTCGCAATCTTTTATATTTTAACAGCTTGCGCAGAGATTTTTAACTTTAATTTTGTCAATAATGTATTCCGATTTAATGTTATGTAACTGATATTTTTAGATTTAGAGAATTTTACATTCATGAAAGGTTTTCATTTGGCTGATTATGGCAAAGCATAAAAGGGCTATCTACATAAGAGACATTAGGTTACCTTAACTTGGAAAAGCACATGAGGTCTACCTGCGTAAGGGTATAGTTGCTTTCCAAGATCTTCTACTAGAAACTGGCTCGTATTCACGTTTCACATGGAGCAAACCACGAAAAGCAACCATGCAACCAATCTATTCAAATTAGGATCAAAACCCAGCTCGAACATTCGCAGCCGTGCGCTCTTGAGTGTAGGCTGGTCATTATAACCTCTCAAAATGAAGACCTTCTGCCATTAGGCAAACAAATACGTATGTAGTATACATATTGATGATGATCCGGGCCTGGCTGAAAATGAACCAGTGGAGGGAGGCATGGATTCGGATTACCACAGAATACGGATGGAGAACCTAGAGGAACTGGATTTGGAAACTGATCGAGTGAAATCCGTAACATTGGGTTTCACGAAGAGCCTGCATTGGTTTCTGCAGATTCTATGGACACAAAAGTTGTTGATTAAATAACTCAGCTTGTCAGAGAAGAAACCACTGTTTTGAGGATTAAACTGAATTTGCTTTCTAATCCAGGATTAGCCCTAACTAGGAGTGATTCCAAAAAAAAAAAAAAAAAAAAAAAAAAAAAAAAAAACAAAAAAAAAAACTTAAACATAAAATTCCTAACTCTGAAAATTCTGATATTAATGCTGACAAGGTGCTGATGGACTTAAGGTACTGAAACTGGAAAGCAACTAGAAGTTGATTAGATCGATGCTAGATATACCCCATCAAAATAAATTCAACGCAATGGAAAGTGAACAGATTGAGACACTCCCAAAGGAACAGATTGTGCAGCAGCAACCAGATGCGATAACCCCAAGAACCCCGTCAATGATAAACCTTATACAATACCCTTTTGAGGAATTTGTTAGCGAACTGGAAGAAACCATCACACACAATTTCTAGGGAAGCTTAACGGCGAATATCTAAAGATTTTGCTCTTTAAGGAAGATGATCACAGAACACTCAGTATGTTAATTTAAGAAATACACGTAGGACGTTATGTAGTCAATACTATGTGTAGCAGACAAATTAAAATTGAACTTTGTGGGCTTTCCATTACAATCGACAAAGACAAAAGCAAGCTAGCCAGCCATTTCGGAGCCAGAGCAAAACATAGCCAAATTAACGCTACCTAAAACTTAAGTCGCTATGCAATTATATCTTGATGCCCTTTATTCAAAATAAAAATACTCAAAACATGCCTCTATTTCAACCAAAATATTTATCTAGAAAAGAATCAAATTCTGCAATTAAAAAAATGCCATCTTTCCTTAAAAGAAAATCATTTTAAATATCTCTTTTGAAACGGCCCACCTTGGGTCTCGCCGGATTTATGTGAGGAACTAGCTGGTTTTCGCCTGTTCCTCTAACTGCTTTAGATATGCTGTTAATTGCTAGAGGTAGATCGTAAGAAACGATAATTTTCTCATGCTTGTTTTAAGCGAAATTAATTTAACTTTTAGTGCTATAGTTCGTCTTTTATAGCTTTACTCCTTTCAGTTTGTCTTCATAAAAGCATTCTTATTCAAGACAATTATGGATAGGCATGTAAAGCAAATTTTCCTAGAGATTTCAGTCTCATATTTGTCTTAGAAAATGGCAATATTCTGCTTGAAAACGTCTAAAAATTGCAGTTGAAATTTCCAACTAGTTCAAAACCCTTCCAAAGCAGGAGTATGGGATACGCAAGACTTGGTGCTTCTTAAAGAGCATTCAGTTATAACAAGACATCTGCACTGCAGACTGAAAAAAAACCTAGAAATTTTTATATCTTAACGGTCACCCAAAAGGCTTTGTTAAGGTTTTTTAGGCTCTCGCTGACATTTCAGTCTACAAGCCTGCTGTTACGCTCACTCCTACCAAACGATTTTTTTTGTCTTTTTAGTTTTATTACTAAGCATCATTTTCTTCGCACTTACTCCATATACAATTCAACAGCAAAATTACAAAGCTGCATAGCAGTATACGTTTAAAATTCTCGATGCAGCGTTAAATACTGGAGTATATTTTGCTTTTTTTTTCAGGCTTTTCTCGTTTCACAGTATAAATATTTAGTTTTGTTACAAAGATGGCTTCGCAAAATGTTTTTCTTTTCTTTTTATTATTAAGGTTTTGTGTGTTAGCTTTATTTATTAAATATCACGTTTACGTCACATAACATTCGATTCAACAGCAAACCACTTAAAAACAGTTTATCTTCAGGATTTTCGACAGACAGTCTCACGCGCTGGAAATAAAAATGTTACATTCCATACAGTTTTGCCACTGCTCGCTTTGAAATCGTTGATTTTGTTAAGCAAAAATTCATTAAAGTTTTAGAAAATGCGGAATAGGTAATAAAGCAAATTCGAAGTTCAACATTCAGGCTTTCAGGTGTCAATGTTAGGGTAAAATTTGATGGCTCTCCGTTGTTTTTTTACAATGCGAGAAACATTCATACAGATGCTTCATTATTTAATTTCTATCAATATTTTACTGGGAATAATATTCGGTGGCAAAAATATGAAAAGTGGTGCAACGCTGTTAGATGAAACGCAAAATGCCGTTTGAGATTAATATCCCATTCGGGGCTAACGTCTCCTTTGGACTAAAAAGAAATAAAAATTATTTAGAACCAGTGGTACATCTAAATAAAAATTGTAATCTAATGTTTTGTATTTGAATTTAAGATATAAAAAGATATATAATCTCGTAGTATTGCAATATAAAGTATGTCAGACCGTCAGAAGAATGAAACTGCACTTATTTTAAATGAGAAATATTGACTCGTGCTTGCTGGTAATGAGTAAATGAAACAGGATATTTCAAATTCTAAATCTACGGACAAATTCGAAGTTCGTTCAAATATATAGTCATATGATTTGTTTAATCATCATGCAGTTAAGGAAATCTTTAAGAACCTACTGTGAATTAAGATAATTTTCTTGCATAAATGAGAAATAAATGGGATGCATAAATGGATAATAGGACTTTTAGTGAAAATGTGCAAAAATATTTTTTCACTGACATAAAATCGAAATTTCGAATTCCTTTGAAATTCCCTATTTTACTCTATGATGTTCCATTATGTTAATCTAACCAGTTATAACGATTTAAATGTTTACTGTACGTCTAGGAAAGTTTCCGCTTCTCAACCAGAATGCAAATCATTAAGAGCTTTTAAGCTGTGGTTTTTGTATTTGTGCCTCTAGAGACTACGTTACAGCCGAAAACATCGCGGAGAAAACAACGCAAGGTGAAAGCATCATGGTTAAAAAAATCGTGGAAGAAAAAAAAGGAAGAGAAAATATCGCAGTACGAAAACATCGTGGTACAAAATATCGTCGTCGAAAATAAAGCGGTTCAAAAACTTCGCAGTTTAAAAGCATCGTCGTCGAAAATGTCGTGATAAAAAATAATTAACCCAGCACTTGCAAATCATCGCATGATGATAACATTGCACACATGCGTTTTTCGGGTTTTAAATGTTTTAAATGCACATAAGGATTTGGAAGCGCAAGAAATGTTAACGACACTTTAAGATAGAAAGAATAAATGGAAACAAAACAAGATGTAATTTTTACTAAAATAATGTCCTATTAACAAACGTGAAAGAAGGTAATTTCATAATTAACTAAGCAATTTTTACAGATGTAACCTCATGCAGTTATTTATCTTCCTTTATCTAAGCATTTTTAGGCTGTATTCTTAATGAAACATAACAAGTAAATCTTCATAAAAGAGATTAATTTATTAATGACTTTGTTAATTAACTATGTAAATTTAAAATTCTATTAAGGGCTATAAGTTGCATTAATTTTTTACTCATTTTCATTTTTTAAATGCTTAAGTTAACTTGTTAATTTTTCAGCAAAAATTTATTAGTTCCTTCAAAAATTTGAAATATAAATATCCCGCTTTCCTTCTTGCCCTCCCAAATCATTATGCGAAAGGGTATTTACAGCTTTTAAAACCCGACAAACGCACGTGTGCAGTGTTATCGTCATGCGATGATTTGTAGTATTTTACTTTTTATCATGATATTTACGACGACGATGTTTTAAAACTGTGAATTTTTTGAATCACTTTATTTTCGACGACGATATTTTGCAGCACGATGTTTTAGAACTGCGATATTTTCTCTTTGCTTTCTTTCCTCCCACAACGTTTTGTACCACGACGTTTTTCGCCTTGCGTTGTTTTCACCGCCACGTTTTCGTCCACGATGTTTTTCGCCGTGATGTTTTCTGCGGACATCGTTACTAGGTTTCGTTAGCTCAGATAAGATTGTAGTCTTCGGCTTTGCATTATAATTGCCGGCATTTAAATTGTTACGTCGGTGACAAGTTTGAGCTAACTTCATATTGAATAAATTGGGTAGCCTTCGACTACTAGATTTAGTTTCAATTTGAAACTGACTATGGCTTTTAAGTTATGTCACCACAAATTATTGGCAGATTATATTAAACGTGAAAGGGATGATAATTCACTCCAAGTCCATTATGAGTTTGGATACCAGTTCATATACCAAAGAGCAGCAGTCTATAATTCTACTGAAATTTAGAAGCAAATCGGTATTTAACAGAGGCATTTTATTGTAAATTTTTACCGCTTGTTGCTTATAAATATAATTTAATAATATCCCAAATGTCACTGAATTTAATCTACTTTCCTGAATGTTTCAACCCAGCACAGATTAATTTTTGGATAGTGGTAAAGTGATATCCCTTCCTTCTAGACTAAGCTTATTATCAGCCACCATTTTCACAAAACGCAATATTTTCTGCATTGGATAGGCAAATGAGCTTCTATTCATGTAACGAAAGCAATAATACGTACTTTTAAGGGTTAAATATCCTGCAAATGTTGAACTGGAGTCTAACGGATGAAATTTCTAAATCGCCTTTATTTAGAAAATATAGTTATTAGTTACATACAAGTTCAAAGAAGGACGAATTGAAAAATTTATGATGTAATCCTTTCGAGGTAACATTATTTGTCATATAGAAATTTCAAACTGCGCAATATCAATTTATAACTCTGTGATATAAACTTTATATGAGAGTGGAATGTATATTCCTATATTATTCAATATTATCTATATGTGGGGGCTTGAAAGCTCTAGAGGATTTACGCATTGGGTTTCATAAGAAAGGGATCTTCCTTTTCCAATCTTTCTGAATTTCCGACTTAATCCTAGAATTTGGAAGGAAAGTGTCTAGGAAAGTATTCAATATCCCTGCTCATATTTCATGGATCACTTTCGTTTAGCTGCATTCTCGTTTCTCACATAGATGAAAAGGAATGTAAAGAAAGTACCTTTCGCTTATACAGCTTATACATCGATATATTGAAAACTTCATGTGGACGTGTGTGCATTAAATACTTATAGGACAACAGATTTTATAGACGAACAAGAACAGTGTTGCTTTATATGTATATTTGACGAAACTTCAGAAAGAACTGAAAACCAAGAAAAATTTAAGAAAATCTAATTATTTTAAACCACCTTTTTTTAAAAAGTAAAGGCAGTTTCTTTAATATTGTATTTTTATGCTCATTATTGAGAAACAGAATTCTGAAAATAAGGTACCAATGCTCAGAAAATCATTAGAAATGATAAAAGTTTAGTTTTAGAATAATATACAGCTGGAGATTACTAACTGTGTTTGTTCTTCAGTAATAATTTTTAAAATGTTTCACAAAAGGCTATTTAAAAAATTTACTCCTTTTAGTAATTGGTAAAATTTTTATTCAACTCATTTTTTGAGGATTTTTTGTATAGTAAACTTTTATTATAAGAACTACTTATTTATAAGAAATAAAAATAAATTTTTAATTCGACCAGTATAAAAATTCTAGTATAATAAAAAATATCAAGAAACACTCATTTAAAGCATCCACGCGAAGAAATAATTTGAAAAGGTTTTCCAAAAACTGTTACGATTTTCGTCTTCATTTGGCAACAATTCGCACTTCTTTTTCTTTTATAGTTCGCAATTATAGCCTTTTTTTAAGGGAAAAGAATTTGTGCTCTTTATCGATTCCCTACGGTGGTGTAACTAAACAAAGAATATGTATTAAACTTTGTATGACGATGGAATCTCTGCTTGAAATTTTGCAAAATGTCTTTGATTACAAAATTTCACCAAAAATGCAAGTTTTTGGAAATGTGATTAGGGAAGACAGAGAATATGTCGAAAATGAGTCACGATCTGGTAGATTATCCATTTCAACTAATGAGTAACACTCTCTAATGAGTTACAGGTTCGTTTGATATGCGATTTAAAACAGGAATGATAATGTACAAGTTTTTCTATGATATTTGGATTCTGTTAAGTAGTTAGCAATTTTGAAAAATTGTTTATACTTAAAGCGCGTCGTTTCTCGAATTATTTAAAAAGTACTCAATTTTTTTTCCGTAAACAATAACGTATTCAAGAAGTTCAGGAGATTTTTTGTCAAGACAAATATTTAAACGCGTTATTAAAACGCGTTGATGAAATTTGGATCTACTCTTCTGATGTAGAAACATCTAAACAATTAAGCAAACTAAGCTGGAAGAAGGACGATAAGTTGAAACTACGTTAAAAATGAATAAAAAGTCAAGATAATGTTGATTGTCTTTTTCGATTATTGCGATGATGTGCTCCAGGAATTTTTACGACCTACCGAACTGTTAACAAGAATATTATTTGAAAGTTTACGGCATTTGCAAGAGTTAGTTCCTATAAAGCACCCAAAGTTTAAGATCTAGACTAAAAATCTTTTATGTCAGTGCATTATTTTTATCTACGATATCTGAATGCAAGAAACTGGACCTTCAAAGGAAATTCAGTAAATATCGGTTGCTAAAACGAAAAACAACAAGAGCGTTACTTAGGAATAATAATGAGTATTATATGTTTGGCTGTAACGTATATATTAAAACTTCTCATATTGACCACCTTTCACTGAAGACTACATATGAGAATTTCAGCATGAATATTGTTTATGGCAAACTTTAACATTAACATCACGATAACCTATTTTCTACAGGAAGCTTAAATTATTTGGAACAACGGATATTATCTTTGGAAGATATTCACTGTAACTTAATGTTGAAAGCGTTGAACTAAAATTAAAGGAAAACTGCTTAAGTGGACGTTCAAATACTTTTTTTAATTATTGTCATAGGGATATGAAACTTTGCGTGCACTAGTATTTTACCATAATTATATAAAATATGGAACATGAATCTTATGTCCGAAAGGGTGAAATTAACAAGTCTTCAATACCGTATCATAGTTGGAAATTTAATCATAATTTTGATTTTGGATCTGCAAAAATTATCCAAAAGGCTTCTTCCGTTGGTGAATTGGATTTTCTTGAGGCTTTTCATATTCACAAAGATTTAGTATGTTTAGTGAATGATTTTAAGTCTAATCCAGTCCTTCCTAGCGCTTTTAAAGTTCTATTAACATAATTCTTGATTATTATTATTGACGATAGATGGCGTTGCCTCCTCGCGCGTGGTGCTACCCGAGGGTATAAAATAAGCCGTTACTGAGGTTGCTTTCCCTTTCTAGATATTTTGTTCTCCTGATGAGGAGGGACCTGTAGCTGCCCTCGAAATCGATTGAGTGTTTTTAGTAAATGTACGCCAAATACAAGGTTGTTTCAGCGAATTTGACTATATCAACTATCTTTGGAAAAAATTTCTGGCTCATTGGGATTAATTTTTTTACGACTTGAAGAAAACTTTATATATTTCAGTATCTACAAGTGCATGAAAATTCAGTATAAAAAATGAACGCAGATATGGAGCAAAAGTACCCCTGTTTTATCACTTAAACTTAACAATTACGAAAATTTCATTTTGAGAAAAATACATTTTAAAGAATATTTTTATGCTTACCTTTAATATTTACTTCTCAGTATGTCCTAATACATGATTTTATTTTATATAAAATATTTTAACATTGTTTTACGAACGCATAACTATTTTTTCTACTAAAAAATTGTAGAAGGGTAAGAAATACTTAATATTATTTTAGAAATTTTCTTGAACACTTTCAGTAAATTCAACTAAATACTTTCTTAGAACTAAGAATTACTTTAAAAATTCCTGCACCATATGTTTCCCCTTCCTTATTTACATTTCGTTATGTTACTTAACACAGTTTTTTTGATAATTCCTCTTTTTTTTTGCATCCAATCGAAGACCTCTTTTCACTTTTGGTCTATACGATGTTTACCTTGCCTTTGTCCAATAGATATTGAATATGAATTTATATCATCCTGTTCCATACCTAAAGTATTTAATCCCTCAAAACTGAAGTCATTAATTGCTGCAATAACAGCTATTTCGAGTCTGTTTTTCCATATAGATGTTTCCTTGGGGCAGTTCTTCCAAATGGCATTATGTAAACTCTCGTTAGTGTTAGGTATTTTTCCAGATATGCATCTAGCTGAAAGCTCAGTACTGACTAGTCTTTGATACATTGGCAGTATTTTGGATAAACTATCTACTGTTAATTTGGTTTTAATCATTGAATGAGATTTAGGTTTCTTATTTTTGGCAACGCTACTTTGAAAACAAACAAAACAACAGAAAAAAAAAACACCATGATATGACACCTATTGGGCATTTATAATGTCTAGGTGAATCATCCGTGGAAGAACAGTAAAACAAACTTGCATAAATTGCAGTCTTCACATCCTACTAATAGTAAAAAGTATTACCTGCGGAAATTAAAATAACGTTTCTCGAATGTTTGTTTACCTTTTTACTGACATATAAATGTCACGAAAAAGGTAAACAAGTGTATTCAAATGCTTACAACTTCTTTAAAAATAATTTTACTCACAAGCGGTTTTTTTGTAGACAACAGAGTTAAAATCATAGACTATTACCATATGAAATTTTTATTTCCCAATTTTTGGTCGATTTTTGCTAAAATTGTCGTCCAATGTCCCCTTAAGAGGCCTTTCACATTTCCAGATGATTCTGATCTTTTGTGGAAGGATCGAGAAAGAGAGGAGATATTCCGGAATTTATATCAATGCTTATTCATGTTCTAATAAATAATGTCCAATTCCGAAGGTGGTAATCTTATCGAGAAGGATGCTGTGAGAAGTTTCATTATATATTTAGTTTCTGAAAATAAATTTGTTAAAATAGTTAAAGAGTTAAAATGCAAAATGCATCCGGGAATAAAAGGCTTACATGAAATAGACATTTTTTAACAATGAAAATGGATTATTCGGATAAATCGAATAATGGACCATATCCTCGTTTCACTTAGTTCGGATAACAAAAGCTGTAACAGATAATGATTTAGAAATAGAGAAATGCACTCTTTGTTTCTGTACACAACACTTTTCATAAGTTTTTTCCGTGTCTGTAGTATTAAATTGTTCTGTGTTTTAAAATAAAAGACCATAATAATTCTGTAGAATAATTTAACAATATTTTCCGTCTTCTTTTATTAAAAACTTAATCCAACATCACATTATGGCTGTCATTTCTATAGAAGACAGAAATATTTCCAGAAGGAGAGAATAAATAGTAATAATAAAAAAGATTAACACTGTGTCCTTCCCAAATGCCGCAGATAAAACAGAATCTTATAATATGATTATTGTTTCCTTTAGCCGAAGTGGGTTTTATTTGATTATCTGATTGTTACGGAGTAAAAATAAAAGGTCTTGCTCCTTTATTGGTCTCTTGTTCCTTTGCTTGAATTAACTCCTTGCCTAGCGCACTGAATAGAAACCTTTTTTGAAAGTAAAAGCTGTCATAAGAAATCATTAGAACTATGTTTAGTGAGCTCATCTTATTCACAAAGATAAGAAAAAAGCATCAATTTAGGTGATATTCCTCTAAGATCTCATCCACTTTCTACGTTTATAAATCATTAAAGAATGAGAATTATTAACTTATTCTGTTTGTTTATTAATGACTGACTGGGAATAATTACGTAACTAATATGTATAATTAATTAAACTTAAAAGTGAACAGTTAGGCAAAGAAATAAAATGGTAAAATTTATTTCTTCTTCACTAACTGGCGCTAAAATTCGCTCTCTTGCTTAATGCTACAAATATTATACGCATTATTCGTGCCAATATAAATAAATATGTGTTTTTTTATTACACTAATCATTTATAGAGCTAATTTGTTGATCCGAATAAGAAAATAAAGATTCTAAGAAAATCTACTGTAAATTTTATTTAAAATGTTTACAACAATGAAAACAATAGACTGCTTTTCAAGGCTAGATAAAGCCACATAACCCAGTAGTATTTGTTTACTAGCATCAATTTTGTAGTCTTCCATAGTTATACAAATTAATGTTGAGGAATAGTTTTTATTTGCTTAGTAAAAATAGAAGAATTCGAAATTTGTAGTCAAGCTGACACCAGCACGAATATTAAAAAAAATCTGAAAAATTTAGTGTCTTTTTTCTGTAACTATTGTGATGCGAGTAAAGAGATTTTATTTTTTTGGTTAAACCAATTTTATTTAAACCAAAACTATATAATTAAATATAATTCTCTTACTTTCTATAAAATGAATACTTATTAGTAAATGAAATAAAGCATTCCTTTTAAAAATTTAAATAATGATTTTCTTTTATTCAACTGCGTACACAGTCAATATTTAATAACTAAGATAAAAATGGAATTTATTTTCGCACATGTAAGTTTTAAACTAAATACATTGTTTTTAGCCCAAAGGAGGGAGGGTTAGCTCAGAAGAGCTTTAGTCGTCCTATATTATATTAAAAGAAATTGAATAATGAAGAATCTGCTATGTATGTATGTTTCTCGCACTGTGAAGAAAAATTTTGAATAACGTAATCCTCCACAGAATATGGGAACATGGAAGCCCAAATTTTGAATTTAGAATTCGTTTTATTATATATTTCATGTATTGTAAAATTTAAAGGAATTTTTGATTAACAAACTGAGAGATTTCAAAGCGAACAATGGCAAAACTGTACGAAAGAAAATTATCTTTATCGAGTGAGACTGTCTATCGGAAATTCTAGAGATTTTAAATATTTTCAACCTAAAGGGACCTTAGCCGCCCAAAGGCTCTAGAGGCATGTATATGTGAAAAAAAAACACCCATTTGGGCGTAATATAAAATCTGAAATTTTTCAAATTTTGCTTTAATTTACTAAAATTTAGCAAAAAATTATTTTTTATTCACAGTGAACTCATTTACAGCGATAACACTTGGGACAATTTCAAAAGTGTTTTTCAGACATTTGTAAATACATAGAAACCGTTTTCCTTTTAATTTACAGTTACTTCCCAATTAACCGGGCCTTAGTTAAAAAAAGGTAAAGTTTGATATAGAGGAAGAATGAAAAATTACTATCACAAGAATCAAAGTAAAGCAAAATTTCTAAGGGAAATGCATAAAGAAGAAGAGAATGTGGACAACAGACTATAGCAGATGCGAATAGAAACACTATAGAAACACTATAGAACCACTATAGCAGATGATGGCAAGTGATAGCAAAGATATTGCCACAGTATTTAGGAATTGGTTTTTATTCACATCCAGTATACAATTTAATTGTACATAATCTGAAATATATAAATGTTGTCAATTCATACATCAAATATAAATTACTGTATCTCAAAAATAAATGAAGTGTACAGTTATTATTCTTCCGTTTCTCATTGACTTCTTTCAAAATACATGAGTAACAAGCGGAATCATTATTTTTTACCTGTTTAGAAGTATATTCTCTTTTTCCTTGAATTTTGATTTAATTTGTATAACCAAGCCAGCTTATTCTCCAAATTAAACGACTGAAAATACTGGTAAAGGGCTAACAGTGTTTCCTGTTAATTGTATTATATTTCTCAAACTGTGGTTCTCGAAATTGCCATCGTAGTCCTCCTAGAATTCCGAGAAAGACAAACAAGTAAAATGAATTTACTATGTGTACTACGGTATAGCTGAAAAGTCTCAACTGTCTCGCTATAGCTGAAAAGTCATTTTCTCCCAAGACTAATATTTTAAACAAAAGAAGGATTTAAAGAATCTTACTGTGGTGCTTCTTACACAGTAGTGAAGAATCGGCGGGCTCATCGATCTCATTAATGTGAGTGCCAATATTTATTTAATTTTTAGTAACTAAGATACATTTTATCCAAACTCTAATAGACTTGAATTATTAAAAACAAATATAATATAAATATAAATTTTCTTCTTCTAACTTAATATAAAATTAAAGGAATTTACATTAGGTGTGTTTATTTAAAAATATAAATACACTGATATTAACATATTAAAAAAAGAGGAGGGCAAAAAATGTGGACCGCAGAATATTATAATTTATAAAAGTGGTCCACGCTTTAAAGCATTTTGAGAAATGCTGATATAGATTATCCTTCTTTCCCGCGTTTTTTGCCTGCTGTCGAATTAATCGTGATTTTAGGTTAGCTGTGGAAGTTGTTCTCTTATTTTGTAAGGTTTTAGTTAAACTACACTCAGTCCTGACAATTTACTTCGTTCAATAGGCAATCTACGGCTATTTTGTCAATATTCTAAATCTGTATTCTTTCAAGACTTTTGCTTATCAAATAATTCAAATTACATCTTCTGGAAATAAAACACTGCGAATATTTGCAACTTCGTAGAAATCGTTTCTTCTTTTGACTTAGTCATATTCCGATTAACTGGCGGCGTCCCTTTGATGGAGAATTGACTGAAAATATTTTATGTTAAAAGCGGAAAGTAAGTATTTTGACTAAAATATATTATAACCTAAATATTTTTAACTAAAAGTGCAATAATTCAATCTTCTGTTATAATTTTGCTATAAGGATTATAATATCTACCATCACCTCGAAATTTCAACGCAGGTCATCTTTTTTATAAGTGATTCAGCATTATGGGAATAAATAAACATCGAATGCTCCTTAAAATATGATTTAGACGCACAAACTCATCTGTTTTAAATGAGATGGCATTTCTTTCTATCTACCTTTAAAATGCATTTATGAATGCGTCTGAAGTATCTAATTTAAATCCATCAAAATACGCCATATAATTAAAAAAACTATATTGCAGTATTTTCATTCTAATTTGTAATGGATACTAAGAATATAATCCAAGCCTCAAAAATTTCTTTACATAAAAGTAAGCTGTTTATTAATTAATAAAAAAAAGCTTTATTAGATTCGAAATAATTCTTTTCAGACATTCAGAGGTATTAAATTTCCATTTAATTAGCAGCTGCAATCTAGAATTCCCGAAAATCTGTTATTATTCACCCGAATTTAGAAAAAGAGTTATTTTGTTATATGCTTGAAGATTAAGGATTTATTAATTAAGTTTACAAAACGGTATGAATGTGTTTGCTTTGTTGTTTCAATTTTTATTCCAATTAAAATGACGCTTTCGTGAAAATAGTATTTTACCAAACGATTTTTTCAACGTTGTCATTGTATCTGATATTTCATCTACTAAAGAATTATTAATAATGATGCGCAGGTTCCGAGAAAAATTGAATTTTGTTCCATCACTTGAAATCACAGGTTTTTTAAAAAATTTGGATTTTTAAAAATGCCTTTAACATATATATTGTACTTCGTATATCGATATATGCATACTTATATTGGTTATTTTAGCTAAATATATTCCCAATATAATGTGTTTTGAAAAATATAGAAAAAGTTTAAAGCTACAAACTAAATTATTACGATTGAATTTTCGCTTGTTAATTTTGCTGATTCTTCAGGATTACTTATCGTACAAATTCATCCAGGAAATTGACATAGATAGTTTGTTAAGCTCGATTCTTCTTTTTTCCTAAAATAATAACTGCAGTTATACATACAGAAAAAAATTTGCTAAGGCAGTTTTAGATAAAAAATTCTTATTTTTAACTAAAATACAATAACTTAATGGATGTTAATTTTTAGTTCTTTGAATGAGTGTTGAATAACCTATGGAAACTGAACTTTTGATTTTGGCTTGGTTTATTTGATTTTGGCAAAGCACACAAGAGAAATTTACCTAAGGTGAAGAAGGCCTTCGTGGAGGATTTTCTAAGGGAAGGCTAGCTTGTATATACGTTATACATGGGAAAAACTAAGAAAACGCCCATGCACCAGCCCGTGCATGGAATCGAACTCGGGTCCGAACTACCAGTGTTCAGCGATTTTATTGCCCTGCCGTTGGTGGATTTGAAAACTAAACGCAACAGTAAAAGGGCTATATATGTCACACATTCTTCTTATATGAACGTGAAAAATATGGAGAATTATTTTATAATTCATAATTTTCAGTTACTAAAGTAGCAGAAGAGTGAAAGGAAGAAAACATAAAATTAGAATTAATTTACAAATTAATTTAATTATTATTCATTTTATTGAAATTTGTTTACTAATCATTAACCTACAGTTTTAATTTTGCATAAAGGCTCGAAAAGAGTTAAGACTTATTTAGGCGACTTGTTTTACAGTCATAAACTTCTGTTCTCAATTGAGTTGAAATTATCTGAAATTTTTGTGGGAGGAAATTTCTCAAATATTATTACAACGAAGGATGTGGTTTCATGGAAAAAATATGAGCGAATATTTACAAAAATAGTAGAAAAATTTTTTAACAAACACTTTAAAACATTTCTGACGCTTTTATTTATAAAGGATACTTTGTAATATTTTTAAAGGTAAGGAAAGAATTTTACAAGCTGTAGAAGAGAAAATATTTCCAGACATAGAACTTATCTTTTATTAATTAACATATTTTTTTCACTGACTTTGAAAAGACGTATTTGGATTTGGAAAGCGGTAGAAAAATAAATCGGAGGAAGTTCACATAAAAGTTGCTATTTGTAAAATTACTATTGTATCAAATTCGTTTTGCCTTAAGAGTGAATTTTAATCTGAAAATGAAACATTTTCAAAGAAGGCATAAAAAATTCCTCTTTAAAAAAATTCAATTCCTCTTTTCTGAAAATTATGCTCTTTATTTATTTTTGGCTTTGATACAAAAGAATTCAATCTTTCGGCATATTTGACACTTCCCTAAATACAGAACTCAAGTTAGCAGACATTAGTTAATTTATTTCATTAGAAGCAATAGAAAAACGGAACGCATTTAAATCTGAATATGAAAAAATCTTGAATTTGTTAGAAATTCTAAAAATCGGTTAAAAAAATTTAGTAAGCCCCAAAAGCAAAATATTCTAATTCGCAAAATTTGATAAATGTATTAATTTCATGATGGTTACGTTATCTTACTACCTGCGCTGTTAGTGATGTAAACAGAAAGAAGAGTGAAGGAAAGTGAATAAACTCAAACATGTAAATGTGCTTTAAAATGTTTTTGAGTTTTACAAGGTGAAATTCGCCCCATGTCACAGGCATAGTCAGGAAATATGCTATAAACTCAATAGTGAAGTAGTTAACTGAAATACCTTGCTTCTCATGGTAATCTCACAATTGAAAGCAAAAAAAAAAGGATTATGCAGGTTAATTTTATGAGAATTACTCTTTTAGTATCTTATCAAGAATGCTCCAAATATACTAAACATACAGACAAAACAACATCGATAAGTATTTTAATAGAGCATTTGTAGCAAATATGTAGATTTTCTCGAATTAAAAATTAGTTTATCTTTAATGAAAGCACATAAACAAGCAAATTCACCTTGGAGAATCTCTGTCTTAATACAGTTTAGGGACAATTCAGCTTCTGTTGTAAGATATTTATCGGAGTAAGATCAAGTTATAAGGTATATCTCCCACATTCTTAGCGTGCCTTCGTGGTGTAATGGTCAGCACACTGAGCCGGTATTTCAGAGGTCCGTGGTTCGATTCCCGGCGAAGGAATTGCATATTTTTCATGTCTCCTGCTTCCAAAAATACCTAATGTCTCTACACTGGCGCCCGAACTAAAAGGGCTGTGGATGATGACTCTCCACACCCAGGATTTGGCGACTAGGTCCCCTAAAACCCTAGTCGCCCTTTAAAAAGGGGAGTATATAAGGTATATCTCCCACATTCTTAGTGTGCCTTCGTGGTGTAATGGTCAGCACACTGAGCCGGTATTTCAGAGGTCCGTGGTTCGATTCCCGGCGAAGGAATTGCATATTTTCATGTCTCCTGCTACTAAATAACCTAATGTCTCTACAAAGTGACGCGACTGGTAAATTATATGTGTGAAATTTCGTTTACAAGAAATTGTTGTTGCATTTAACGCAAACATGTATATATTTTGATAGTGCTTAAATGTCATAAAGGTCCTCTCAAATGTGTAATCAGTTCGTTCATTCAATCAAATTTATCCACTTGAGTTTCAGTTCTATAATATTTAGCAAAAATACGTTTCGCAGTTTAAAATAAATGTTTTTTGACTGTCGTAGTAAAATTAGTTAAGAGATTAGAGATAAAATGCTATTTTTTATTTCTTGTACAGCAATCAAAGCTACTATCTTACTGGATTTAGCAAATTGTTTTATATGTGTTAACACTGCTCGTAAATTCAGTGTGAAAACCATTTTCGTTGCGACTAATCTCGCTAGTATGATCTCAGAATAAGCCCACGAAATTCATCGTGGCAAGAAAGCAAGATTGCTCTTATCTTTGGCAAGGGCCTTGGCGCCATGTAGGTAACATTACGAATTTGTTCAGTTCTGCCCCAATTTGAGAAACAACACCCCTAGGGTCCAGGCCGAGGGTCTCCCACCCTTCTTCCTCTAACACCAACCTCTTTACACGACTTTCGGTTAGCCGCGTATTTTAAGTGCCTCCATGCCGCGCAGACACTATACTGTTACTTTTTTTATTCTTAAATATGTTAAGGGTTCGCGGATTTGGAGTGAATAAGGAACAACACTTGATGAAGTATCGAAACACATTTTATTAGCCAGTATTTTTCAAGACAGATCCCAAAATCATGCTTTTACAGTTGTTGGAGAACTACTACAAACACGCTGAGACAATCACCGACACAGCCCTCAGGCTATCAGGCTATAACGGTGGAGACAGCTTCACGGCAACGCACCAGAGTACAGCTCCCGACTCTGCTCAGTCGTTCTAGGAGCTCAACACACTCTAAGATGAAACTCGACGATTCTAACTCGCGATGGCCTAAGAGATTCTCTCGATATACTCGAAGACCAGCTTGACAGAAGACTACGAGACACTCGCTCACTGACTGACTATCAACTCAATAGACTCCGCACTGACCGACTCTCCGCGTACCATCAGGGTTTATATAGCTTTTGGCTTGCGTTAGAGAACATTTTGGGCTAAACCAGTAAGAATTCGTTCCAGAAGGTTCTCCATGCGTCTATAACGTATCGCCAAATACCGCCTAACGGACGATTTCTCTCCAAATGTGACAACCCTGCCTTCTTTTGCCCATTTTCTGGCAACCCTAAACCTGCTTTGCGGGGAAGCTATCTTACTGCACCTGGACATTTCGTAACAATACATTTACAAACACCCGTGCTTTCTCCGGGACTCGAAAATGAGTCCTTAGGGACGGCAGTCGGAGTCACTTAACACGATCCTGGCTGGGTGGCAAAAACAATTTTACTTCCATCAACCTGTAAACATAAACAAAGGAGATAATATTTTCGATCCAAAAATATGATAATGAGTTTTTACTGAACAAGCACGGATTAAGGCCCTCAAAACATGTTTTAACTATTTTTAGAATGATGTCTACGTATTTGAGCGTATACATATAACGAATGTTCCATTCACGATAACTTTTATACGAAATATTCGAAAATTTATATTTCCTCTATTTAATTTTTTTGCATTCTTATAAAGAGTTAATAAGATTTTGGGTAAAATTGGGTAACCAGAAATGGTACTTTACTTGAGCCTATAAAGTCCTGTTTGCACTAGTGGGACTTTAAGCTCAAGAAACACACAAGAACTTGTCGGTTTTACTAAAGGGAAAAATCGGAAGCGGACACCACATGACTTCCTTGTATGAAATATTAATTATACGCATATTTTACTGCAGTTCATTTAAAGTTATTTCCTCGAATTTCATTACAGATAGATTTCTCATTCAATTAATTCAGTTCTTACTTCGCGGTAAAGAAAAAATACACAAACCTCAAAATATCTTCAATAAAAATTGAAAAATGTAGAAAAACAACAACAACAAATACAGTTAAAACATTCAAAAAAATTTTACAATTAAAATCAGAGTTTCTGCTCAAAAACAAGCAACAAAGCAGATTTTTCGGTGCGTAAAACTGAAAGTTTGCTTTTGGCAAAAACTTCAGTGTTTTTTTACTCGGCAAAAAAACACTGAAGGTGCAGAAACTGACTTGATTCACTATTCTGCTGAGTTTCAAATGTAAACAAATATGCCTGCTATGGTAAACAAAAATTAGCTTAGCCGCACTTATAGCTTTTAAACTGTTGATAATTCTACAACTATTGTATGAAGATTAACTAAAGACATAAGAAACTTAACCGGAAGATAAGAATAATATAATTCGATCATTTTTAAGGTAAAAAATGCACAATTTATCAACATGTAACAATAAAAAAAACTGAGTTCACCGAGCCGAATAACAGAGTATATTATAATTAAACTCTTATATAT
>KK116380.1:93775-107853 GCA_000611955.2 Stegodyphus mimosarum | reverse complement strand
CCGTACTCTCCTGACCTGTCACCAATCGAACATGTGTGGGATGTGATTGGACGCCGTTTTCAGACTCTGCCCCTCCCTCGTTCAGAAGACGAACAGTGAAGCAAATAGCTGAAAGGGAATAGAGAGCCATCCCTCAGGACACCATCCGCACTCTTATTGACTCTATGCCTAGGCGTGTTTCTTCGTGCATCGCTGTCCGCGGTGGTTCTATATCCTACTGAGCCGACGCCGTTCTCGCTGTGTATTCTGACTATCATTTTGAAATAAAGATCACTTATTGCTGCTTGCTGTCTCTGTCTTTTTTCCAAATTTCATCACTTTCTGACCACTCCTTCTTGGTGTTGCATTTTCAATGCCGAGCAGTGTAATTCTAAGCTTTCTCACAAAAAAGAATGTAAAAGTTCTGATTTGCTTTCATTTCTTTTCCTTATCACAGCTCTCAAATCTTTCATCTGGCGTTTTTGTAAGAATATTCAAAATGTTTTTATGAGGAAATTATTAAAAAATGTCTGTATGAGTACATTTAATATTAATATACCTTCCCTTCAGCTCGACGTCTTCTTCAATCCGACATTTCGATCTTAAAATGATATTCTTAGTTTTCAGAAACGAGTGAAATTTCTAGCAGAAATCCATTTATGTCCTGCTGTCAAAGATAATAAATCACTCCTAGGTTTTCAGTACTTAACTCATTTTTTGCAAAACAGATAAAGTGATATATATGGCTTTAAAAGACATTTAAGACAGGAAGAAGTTAAGAGTTTCAATACCATAAAATCGTTTCTAACTATCGCAAACTATAACGAAAATAAAGGAAATTACTATTATTTTACTTTTTAGGTAAGGCAGTAAAGAGTTGCATATTCTTCTCTATGGCACAATGCTTTAGATCATTTTATCATCTGAAAAAAAAATACTGCGCAACTTAGAAACAAAATCAATTACAGTTTTCTTTATTCTTAAAGCTCAAATTATTTGCTTTATAATGCATAACTGTTAACAATAAAATATCTATTTAGAATTTTAATAATTGCCAGTGCATTGAAAAAAGCAAACTGTACCGTTATTTACACACACATACGCCGGAAACAATAAATAAATAATAATAATAAAAAAAAAATCTGAAAGCTTTCAAATTTTACATTACGCCCAAAAGAGAGTTTCTTTAACATTTCTGTGTTACCTTTATTTATTCAATATCATGTTTTTCGCACTTAAACTATAAAATTCAATTTAACAGCAATATCGCAAAACAATTTTAAAATGAGCATATCTTTAGGATTTCCGACACACAGTCTCACGTACTGGAGATAAAAATGTTTTTTTTTTCCCGTATAGTGTTACCATTACTCGCTTTGAAATCGTTGAGTTCCTTAATAAAAAATTCGTTAAAGTGTTACAAAATATGAAATCAATAATAAAACAAATTCCAAATTTGGGGTTCCAGATGCCCATATTCGGAGGTGTATTGCGTTATTCAAAATTGGATGGCTCTAGGTACCGTTGTTTTATCACAGTGAGAGAAACATATATATATTTATGTAGATTCTCCATTATTTAATTTCTTTAAATATAACACAGGGCCATAATATTTGGTGGCAACAATTTGAAAAGCTATACGGACATTTACGGTGAAACGACGCAAAATACCAAAATGAAATTAATAGCCCTTCTGAGCTAACGCTCATTTGGGCCAATAAGAATGAATGATAATTTCATTAAGAATGTTTATTTAGAATTGTAATAAGAACTTTGCATTACCAAAAGCAAGTCTCAGGAGTATGTTGAGTTGTAAAGATAACTACGTAAGTCGGTAAAAAATGTTCTTTGTAAAAGGATTGAAACATACACAGTCCAGTCACATTAATGTGACCATCTGTCAAAAGCCAGAATAACCACCTTTCGCAGAGCGGACTGCTGCGAGACGTGCAGGAAGAGAGTCACATAGGTCCCTGAAGGTGTTCTCTGGGATGTTGAGCCATGCCGACTCTAATGCCGTGGCCAGCTGCGCTAGATTACGCGGTTGAGGATCCATGGCGCGAACAACTCGATCAAGATGGTCCCACAGATGCACGATTGGGTTTAAGTCAGGTGAGTTTGCTGGCCAGGGGAGGACGGTAAACTCATCCTGGTGCTCTTCGAACCACGCACGTACACTGGCAGCTGTATGGCACCTCGCATTGTCCTGCTGGAAGATGCCATCATCCTGAGGAAAAACAATGCGCATGTAGGGGTGAACATGGTCCGCAAGGACAGATGCGTACTTGTATTGATCCATTGTGCCTTCCACAATGATCAGTGAACCTAGAGAATGCCAGGAAAACATTCCCCAGACCATAATGCTCCCGCCTCCAGCTTGGACCGTTCCGGCAATGGTTGCAGGGTGGTTCCTTTCAGAGGTTTCACGCCTTATACGCCAACGTCCATCTGTCCGATGGAGCATAAAACGCGATTCATCCGAAAACGCAACCTGTCGCCACTCAGTGGACGTCCAGCTGCTGTACTGGCGTGCAAATTCTAGCCTTCGCCGTCGATGAACAGCAGTCAGCATAGGTGCACGAACCAGGCGTCTGCTTCGGAGGCCCAGACGCAGCAATGTTCGCTGAATAGTACTTTGGGAGACACTTTTGGTAGCCCCTTGGTTCATTTTGGTGGTCAGTTGCTCAACGGTAGCCCGTCTATCTGCCCGAACGCATCTCCGCAACCGTCGTTCGCCTCTGTCATCTATGGCCCGTGGTGCACCACATTTGCCACGTCGCTGGTTTTGGACAGTCCCATTTTGCCATGCACGGTACACTTTTACCACGGCGGCACGCGAACAGTTCACAAACTCAGCCGTTTCGGAAATGCTTCCACCCTTGGCCCGAAAGCCAATGATCATGCCCTTTTGGAAGTCGGATAAATCGCTTCGTTTCTGCATTACGCCAACGATTGAAATGTTTTCCGAAGCCCTCACACACCCTTTATATACGCTCAACTGCACTGTGCTGCCACCTGCCTTCTGTGATTGGTTATTTAACTCTGACATGGAAAGTACGTGGTGGTCACATTAATGTGACTGGACTGTGTAGTGTTACCAGTATAGCATTTGATAACTAGAAGTTGTAATTCACGTATGCCGTAGTGCCTGCTTTTATTTTGCTGTCAGACCTTCAGTCAAAGGTTTTCTTGCCTTTTTTTGTTTCTTGCATTTTCATTTCGCCAAGAAACACGACTTATTTTTAATCAGTTTCTCCCGGGACGTTGACATAAGATAACTCATATTTCTCGCTTCAGATTTAGTGCTTTAAACACTTTTATGCCTCATCAAGCTTAATAACTAATAAAATCTGAAAATTTATGGTCTTAATAAATATTTTCAATCGAAAAAGAACATACATAACACTACTTTAATTTGACTTATTGTAAACAAAAGTATACTTTATACAATATGTGCCGTGCTATGGATAAGAATTGGAGGATTCTGGGGGAAGAGACAACTTTCATTCCCAGTTTTCCAAGAAAGACAGCGGTAACTCTAGACATCTGACCGGACGTGACTGTTTGCGAGACCACTTCTACAGAATTGGAGTGGTGGTTTCCCCAAATTGGATTTTGTATGACTCCAATCAGCCTATGGTTTTTGAACATTTAAAAACTGTATTGCATTTTCTGGGTATGAGGACATTGTTATAAAGTAGTAGAAAGTGCGTGAACTAATGGCTTAAGCGCCAATGTTTGGCATTTGTAAAATAAATAAATAAATACAATGTGAGCTTTAAAATAAAAACTGAATTTAACTCAAGGAAGCGAAATACGTTAATATGATCTTAGAACCTTTTGGCTACTACAAAGAGAATTTATTTGAGGTATTAATTTAGCCAAATAAAATCTCAAATTTTTACGAGTTTGATAGTTAGGCACCTTTTTTTTTTAACTAGGAAAATTATTTTTCGACACAAAAAATCACATTCAACTAAACATAGCAATAATAAGGGTAACTGTAAAATTTTCTTGCAAAACTAGTTGACTTTGAGCATTTCGTTTGTCTCGTCGTAACGACACACAATTTTGCTTTTATGTTGAGTAAAACGGGAACAAAATCATCATTTGGGCTATGATACTTACATCAATGTCTGTCACAATGCATTAATATGCGCAGACGGAAGAGAACCCATGTACTGCTGGCAGTAGGAGGGCCTGCGGTGCGCAGTGAGCTGAATGCAGGCTGCGGAGAACCTTGGGGATCCTCGGGGCCCTGTACGGCGCTAGTGTATCTAGATAGTTACTAGAGGGGGACAACATCTGAATCACCTATTGAGAAATACCTGGTGCCCCCTCTACCTGTACCTGTCACAATGCATTATTTCTACATCTGTACCTGTCACAATGCATTGCAGTATTTAGGGCATTGCAAGCTACTATAGGCTGGTTTCAGCTGAGTTTTCCAAGAAAAAAAATCAGTGTCTTTTAAATAAAAAATCTGTCACTTAAATCACAGGCTATTAAGATCAAACAAGCTTCAAAACTTTTGCTGCTCACATCATGCTTATGTAGCTAATAAGAATGGATTTTTTCTTAATGAAACATATTTTTGACATTATGTATGGTCATCATATGTGTAACAGAGTCAAATAATTTCATTTTGCGTAAACAAGGATCGTCTTTGCTTCTTGAAGATTCTTGTTTAATAAGTTCACCCTTCAAGCGATACCTATCAAATAATTCACAAATCAATTCAACTTTACTGTTTTTGAATAATTTACAGTATAAATTAAAGCTACTGTTGATCAATACTTATGTAGTATAACTGAACGCCACTGTTGATCAGTAAGATATAGTATTACAAAGAATTTAATTTCAGATTTTGTTATTCAAAACCTCCATAAAACTGAATAGTTCAAAGAATTTTTTCAGGCAGTTTTCTTATGACTGCATTCCTCACTGCGAAGCGATAGTGATACATGGTTAGCATTTTAACATTTTATCCTTACAAAATCTCTTGAAGAGATTCTCACAAATGTTCTGGTATGTTATATAACTGCATTCAACATCTCACTTAGAGTAAGTGAAGAAAGGGAAATATTTCTAAAAATTAATTTCTTTTCTTCAAGTGTACAATAACGCACAAAAAACATTTCAGGATTTCAGTTTTCATTTATTTTAATCAAGTACATTTTTTGTGATCAAGGCAAATCATCGCATATAGCTGAAAGATAGTTATTAATATCACAGTTTCATCCAAATACTTTTGGAGCTGATCAGGTTCATTGACTGCTCCAATTGAGTCATTTATTCGTCAAAATAGGGCTAAGTTAGAGCCAGAGCTTTTCAGCAAATACCAGTGGGATGTCCGAGAACTATCCGAGTTCATATTATGAAAAATCTAAATTTTTAATTTGTTGTACGGCAAAATGCATGTTGAGAATGTAAACAGTTATTTTGTGTAGGTTACTTCCTCAGATACAAGATTGTTTTGAATAAAAGAATCTGGTTGAACTCGCGGTGAAATATGAAAGTAATCGGGCTGCTGAAAATAGGCGTTTGGCAGGATATGGTCAGAGGCCGAAGGGACAATTTTTTAGGTCTACACAAGGTTTTGCTGTCTACAGCGAAGGCCACAATTTGGACAGAATAAGAGTTTTGAGAATAAGCAAAAATTTTCAACCGCGATTGGCTATTGTCAAGATAAAGGCAAAGGAGAAAAAAGTTGAAGGGAAGTAAGCACAATTTAAACTAATCAGGGGTACTGAAGATAAGAGGGTGCAGTTATCCCAGAGGCAAGAAAATCCCTCTAAAATTCAATTTAAAATAGCAGTTGTCAAAAATTTGCTGTTGCCTGTAATACAAGTATTTCCGAATAATAGTCTTGCGGATGCATTATTAGACCCCGTAGCCCAGTACAGATTTTTAGCAGAAAACGTTTTCAGAAAATACTTTGAATGATACAGATAGTTTGGCATTGCAGGAGCAAAAGGTGTTGGCGCTTAAGGGTATAACTTTTGTTTAACTTAGGGAAGTTTGCACAACACGTTCAAATTAAGAATAAGTAACTAAAACTATTCTTTTTCGTTGTAAATTCTTTAATGTAATTTTAGGGATTTGTAATTCTAGTGCCAGTAATTCTAGGGATGGACTTTCTAAAAACGGCGTGGGCAAAAATAAATTTTCAGGCGGCCCACACTGTAGCTGAAGACGAAAAAGGCCGAGGCACAACCCGCTGAGATTGAAGTTTAGCACTGATCAGCAGAAGATAAAAAGAAGTGATGGAAAAATTGGTCAGTCAATTTTCTACATTATTCAGTGAAAATGCAGGCCATACTCAGATTGCGTTATTATTGTTGTGACTGATTTAACTTGTCTGACAGTAACATCAAAACAAGCCCACGAAATTCTTCTTGGTAAGGAGTGCAAGATTGCGTCTGTCGTTGGCAAGAACCTTGACTACAATACAGATGACAGAACGACTTTGCTCAGTTCCTTCCCAAATTTTGATGAAGAGCACCCTGGGAGGGATGGGTCGAAGGGACTCTGACATCTCATCCCCTACCACCAACCTCTTAAGAGGACTTTCGGCTCCCGCATACTTATAGTATCCGCGTCCCGCACGGCCACTATGCATTTACAAGCATCCATGCCTTCTACAGGATTCGAGGTGGAGCTCTTCGGTAGGGCAGTCAGTGTCGCTAACCATTATCATAGTTGGGCGGCATACTCAGATTCTGAGCAACGGCATCGACGTCAAGAATGCCTCCCGTGTAAGAGCAAGACATGTCTCGTTATGATAAAGCTAAAGAACAAATAATAGAAGCTCATATATAGGATATGTTAAGAAATAAATTTATAATTCTGATAACTAGCCTGGTAGTTCTATGCTGAAAAAAAATAATCTTCCACCTACGAATCACAAAGCCTGGTGATTCGCAGCTGATTATAGAAAACTCAGTAGTATTACTAAATATTTTATCTATTCACTTCCCATAATAGAAGAAATCACGCGAAAAGTTAAATCTGCGACTTACATGAAAACGTTATA
The DNA here is from genome assembly GCA_000611955.2 of Stegodyphus mimosarum. Taxonomy (NCBI): domain Eukaryota; kingdom Metazoa; phylum Arthropoda; class Arachnida; order Araneae; family Eresidae; genus Stegodyphus; species Stegodyphus mimosarum. The sequence continues at coordinate 100,838 of KK116380.1, read as the reverse complement.
TTATATACTTAAGAATGCTTTCAAACTTGTGCAAGTGCAGAAGACGTTCTTAAAACTGCGTGTATCAAGCAGTTATGCTTTTTTTTAGGAATGGCCTTTGACTTTTGTGGAGCTCCTGCGACTTTTCAAAGGGCCATGTACATACTTTTTAAACCCTGTCCTAGGTAAAAGCACGTTTATTTATTTAGATGATATAATAATTACTAGTGGGATGACTGACGAACATATTAAGGAATTATGCGAAATGTGTTCGCTTCTACACGAAGCAGGAAATGCCTCAAAGCGTAAGCTAGTGTAAAGGAACTTCACTATTTAGGCTATAAGATATCGAAAACGGAATAGAAATAGAAAATTTAAAAAATAATAGCCATAAAAATTACCCTGGACCTAATACTGCAAACACGTTATCCTCCTTTTTAAGCATGTGTTCGTATTACAGGACTTTTATTAAAGATTTCGCTAAAATAGCTGAACACTTGTTAAAACTAAAAGGAAAGAAAGCCAGATTTTCTTGATCAGCCGAAGTAAATACAGGGTTCGGAGAGCTTAAGCAAGCGTTAATTCAAGCACCGGTACTAAAATTTCTTGAAGGCGATAAGAACTAGGAAATCTTTGCGGATGCCTCCGATTACGCAGTTGGCCCTGTTCTGACTCAAAAAGAACAACTGGTTGCATATTTTAGTAAAACTCTCACTCATACACAGAGAAAATATACGGCTAAAGAAAGACAAACCCTAGCAGTTTTGTTACCTGCTCAAAAATTTTGAGAGTATTTTGGTAAAGCTCCTGTTACAATATATTCGGACCACGCGGCTGTAGGTCGTTTGCACTCTGAAAAGAATTCATTGTCAAGACTTATTAGACGGGCTATTAAGCCTTAAGAATTTAAGTCAATCATTAAACATACACCTGGGAAAAACACGTAGTGTCTGATGAATTATTAAGAATAAAATTAGATGAGGAGGGCAACACACTAAAATGCTCTATGCTTACCACAAAAAACCTTGATTCTCGTGAAACTATTATAATTAAAAGTATCTGCTTCATATTAGACATAGCGATAAGTCGCTTACAGTTCTATTCGAGGGTTTGCCACAAGTTGCATTTAGTTACGGGCATATTCTCTTCGACTGTTTTTATATGTACTTAGTTGTAAGCATTTCATAACAAGATGAAACAGGGTTTTGATTTGTAGTTGGTGTAGAAAACAATAAAATTGTTGTTTACTTTTCCTCAAACCATTCTTTTAATTCAAATAAATATTATATTTCGTAGTTATAGAAACTGATAGTCAAAGAATGTCGAAAATGTTAACCCAAATTTAAGAAAGTCAGAAAGTTCTTTCATTCGACTCACAGTGTTAAATTTGAGTTTTCAAAGTGATTAGAACATTTTATAATTTTTTACATACAATATTATTTTGCTAAATGTTATATGATGATCAGAGAAAACGAATTTCGTATGCATTGAAAAGCTAAAAAGGCAGAGCTGTAGCTTCTTTAAATCCATAGAGATTTTGAGATGGGAACCTTTCAATCCCAGTGTTGAAACGGACTCCATTACTAAAGTTAAATACTATGGTTTCTAGTAAGTGAAGCTCGGTGAAGAGGAGTTATTTAATTAAAGTTTTCTTTTATTCATTCTTCGTCTTGATAATAAAGCCCATAAATTAATTACTTGGCATTTTGACTCTACAAGAGAATAGATTGTGCTACTAAGAAATTAATTTCTTTTAGAAAATCACAGTCTAATATGCCAATGGTAAGCGATAGAAGGTTTCAAATTATATTTGTATTATGGATATTTCTACGTTTAAAGTGATGTCACGTAAGCAACTTACAAATACTTTAATAAATTACAGATAATTCATTGCTTGAAATAGAAGTATCTCCCTCGCGCATTTCTAAATGAATGTTTTCTTCATTCTTCTAAAAGCGCATCGTTATGATTAACGAAATACAGCAAAGCATACTATCAAAGAAACTTTTAAGTCTCTATAGAATTAAAAGTTCATTACTATACAGAAATTAGAAGAATTCTTTCACATGGACAGGAATTTTCATAACAGAGCTTGAGAGCAAAAATAGCTTTTTACGTATGCTTTGAAGGCACTGCTTTGAATTGGTTTTGATAAGTTACGTGTAATAAAGTTTAGCCGAATATTTTTAACATAATCTCATTTAAACGACAAGACACAAAATTTTGTAAAATTTGAATTATTATGAAATAATTCCAAAGATTCCGAATTAGAAATTTAGGAATGAAGAAAGCACGTAGTTTAGGTTTTACTAAAGTTTATTTCTAAATGGAATAAAAAAATTATCACTTTGATCTTTTCATGCTCGACGAATGCTCGAAACATTTCAATCTGATAAGATAGATTTTTGTTTTCTCATTCAAATCCTTTAGATTTTTTAACAGAAAAATATTCTTTTATTTCTTTATTCAAATCTAAATAATAAAACAGAACAGAACTGATATTATGAAATAAAAGTAAAACACAGAATAAATATATAAAATAAAACATAGTGATATAGTTCAACTTACTTTTCTATATCACTCATTCAGAAGATAATTGCTGAAACTTTTATCCAGTCCTTAATCTTTTACCAGATTGTTAAAAAACATGATCAATTTGGTTTGTTTATATATTTTTAATACTGCGTTATTTCAATTCATAACAAATTAAATTTGTTTTTTAAATTGTGGGAAGATTTACAATTTTTTTATATTGCAAAAGAAGGGCTTTTTTTATTCTAATTTATTCTTCTTAATAGTTTAACAGTTTAAGAATGATTATTTTATTTCAGATGTTTTATTTGAATGATGTATATTTCTTATCTACAGTAATTATTTCTTCCGTATAAGTTATATTATTAGCCCAAAGGAGCAATTTGCCCAGAAGGACTATTAATTTCGTTTTGGCATTTTGCGTTGATTCACTAAAAGTGTTGTTCCGCTTTTCAAATTTTTGCCACCAAGTATTATCGTCCTGTATTTTATATTTAAAAAATTAAGTAATGAAGGATCTGTATAAATGTATGCATGTCTCTCGCATTGTGATAAAACAATGGTACCTAGAACCATCAAATTTTTAATAACGTACGTTTCTACCAGAATATGGGCATCTGGAAGCCCACATTTGGAATTTGGAATTTATTGTATTATCGATTTCATATTTTGCAAAACTTTAAGAATTTTTGATTAACAAACTGAACGATTTCAAAGCAACAATAGCAACATCGTACGAAAAAAAACATTTTTATCTCCAGCGCGGGAGACTGTGTACCGGAAATTCGAAAGATATTCCCATTTTAAAATTATTTCGCGATACTGCTATTGAGCTGAATTGCATGGTTTAAGTGAGAAGAACATGATATTTAATAAATAAAAATAACACATAAAACGTTAAAAGAAAGTTCCGTTGGGCGTAATGTTAAATCTGAAAGCTTTCAGATTTTGCTTAATTGTGGATTTCTGCTTTTATTACACAGCATGTTATCGTCTGCTTTTCCGCTATTTCGTACATGCTTACTTAACAGCTATTTCTAACTCAGTATATTGTTAGCGGAATTCTAAGGCTAATGTTGCTTATTTAAAAGGCTAGACATATAAGGCTAATGTTGATTATTTAAAAGGCTAGACTGCTAACTTAACATCTATTTCTAAGCCAGTCAAGCTTCATTGTTTATGGAATTCTTATGAAAACCCATAAGGCTATACTGGTTTTTAACAGCTATTTCTAACTCAGTCAAATTTCAATGCTAGTGAAATTCCGATGAAAACCCATAAGGATAGACCGAGTTGAAAAAAAAGAAAGAAATCCAGATTGTCGGATTTCTCATTCCAGAATATAACAGTAAACGGAGCACTAAACTGCTCCGTGTTTTCAAAAAACGGAAGGACAGTCAAAGCTTTGCTACTGGACAGTCAAAGCTTTTGATCAATATCTCAAAAACTATAGGATTGTGAATTAAAATAGTAACAGAGACATAAAAATGAGCTCAAAATGTTTTTTCAGTCACAACAGTGTTCATTTGCAATGCATTCTATCCTAGTTAAGTTTTAAGGCTAATGACAGCGCTGATAAAATGGCAAAAGAAAACTTGGCAGTGTCACTCTTTTTGTATTGTTCATTTACCTTTCAATACATCTTCATTATTAAAAATACTTTAAATTTCAATATATGGAAACCCCTTATTCCTCATAGATAGTATTTTAGAGACCTTATCAAAGGTGCCCCATCATTGCCAAAAAATGGCACGGAGTGTTTCTAACTTTTCTTCCAGCTCAAAGTAAAGAAGTATAGTGACAGACTTTTTCCGTTCAACCAGTTCAACCAAAATGTACAGTCACCTTACGATTAATTGAGGTAATACTGACGATTGTTAACACAAAATCCGTGTTTATCGAAGGACAGAAGAGAAAAGAAATAATTCATATTACAAGAAATAAAAATACTGTTAATAATTAACTTGTATTTTCAAGCATTTAATTTGGAGGAAACATTCTGTTAACTATGTAAATTAAATCAGTTTTCAAAATTTCTTTCTCTCTCGAGAGCACGTGTGCATCTTCCGAGTGCTCGTATTTCTCTTCGTCTTCCTTACCTCATTGTAATTCGAAAGAAGTTAGTATATTAATGCTTATTTTCAACCAAATCCATATGGTGATAGCCATATTGTAGTTGGGTATCAGTATACAGAATGCTTCATAGAAAAAAATATGAAAAATCGGCTATGCCTTTATAAGATATATTCCCCATCCTTTCCGCATGCCTTCGTGGTGTAACTGGAAGCACGTCCAATGCATATTCGGGAGGTCCGGAGTTCAAAACCCAGCGAGAGTACTACGGATATCTTCAGTTTCCGGAGTTCGAAAAATTCTAAAATGTCGCCAGAACTAAAACGTGGGGGACTATACTTCGTCACCATCAGGATTTGGCGCTTGTGTCCCTTAATCTCCAGTTTCTCTTTAAAAGGGGGCGTGTATAAGGCAGTTTCTTCCTCCTTTGCGCATGTCTTTGTGGAGCATGTTGGATGCGTATTCGGTAGGTGAGGAGTTCGAATTCCGACGAGGGCATTACACATTTTTCACGTTCTTGCATCGACATGAGCTAATGACTCTACACCCTCTCCAACAGTGGAAATGTGAATGTTCACATTAAGAGTCAGGCTTGTTACCATTTACATCAAAAGGCAGGCACGCACGAGGGACGTTTATAATTGCTCGTAGAATTAATATTATGTATATGTTCTTGTACAGTTGAATTATTTACTGTTAAAAATAAAAGCAATCCCTAACTGCGGTGGCAACATCTGTTATTACCGTTGTTAACCCACGTATTCTCTTTTGTTCTTCGTCTAGAAGTGTTCTTCGTCTCGATCCTCATATTTTTCTGTATCAGTTTTCAAGTAAAAGATTGTCACAGTCAAATGCTATAGCCATACATTATTTTTAGGGAAATAATACAAAAATATATAAAAAAATGTATGCAAGTCTTTACACTCTATCGGAATCTATATAAAAGTACGCAGCTATCAAATGTTTTGTGATTGTGCTGTTGAACTTTATGCGGCATTAAGTGCGAAAAGTAGTGTTTAATAAACGAATTTAAAAAGGAACCACATTAATAATAAAAAAATGTTGTTTTGTGTTCTTACTAAGAAAAATAAATCCTGATATGATGAACTGAAAAAAGACTGAGAAAGACAACATTTGACACATTGGTCGGGAATTCTAAACATACATTGTTTTTAAAAATTTTGAATTTTAATGTCGAAATTTATACTGCTTAAGTGCATCAATAAAGTTAAAAAGAAAAACAAATTGTGTAAACGGCAGCCAGAAAGAGACTGGTAAACTGTGGACAGAGTGAGAACATAAGAAACCTTAACAAACTGTCTTGCGCAATAGTAAAATCTAAGGCCCTACAAATTTAGACAATTTTATTTTGTGCGTATGGTTTGTGATAGTAATTTTTTCATCGTTCCTTAATAAATAAATAAAAGTTTTTTTTAGAAAAGACCCCACCATCAGCCCTCAGATAATCTGGATCAACTGTATTTTCAATTTACAAAAAATATCATACTGAACAGGCTTTCAAAAATCATTTTCTGCCAGGTCATGAACCTCAGCAGAAGGATCTTGGCTAACGCCTGGTTGTGGCATTGCATTTATTGAAATAAAATGAAACTGGCCTAGTCTTGTATACTAGACTTTGGAGAATAAGCAGCAACAAAATAATTATTTCTCCTGCTTTTCATTGTAATCTTTTCTTAGTGAATAATTTCGTATAACTGAAAAGGATAAGATAAATAAATCGGCTAGGAGTCATAAAGATAAAATACCATTATCTCATATTGTTAAATGTAAGTTTATGATTATGAATCCTCAGATTGCCAATAGATGGCACTAGTGTTTATTTGTAAAAAAAAACTTTGATTTCATAATTATGTAAATGTAGTATCAGTTCGTCTTTGGTGTTCGTCAATAAACGTTATGTAGAAAACACTCTCTGTTTATTACTTTAAATTCGATCCAGTCTGATTTATTACAGACTTACATATAGTTTGTTTAGACATGAATTAACGAAATAGACAGCTGCATGCATTTTAAAAGAAAAAAAATTGCATTACCTTTAATAGGTAACTTTTGAAATCAAGTTTTCATTCGAAGCTATTATGCACTGTATATTACATTAATACATTAATATAAAGCATCACATTAATATATTACGTTACAATATATTATATTAATGTATTTATATATTATAATAATATTAATCTGTAGATTGCAGAGGCATTATAAGCTTTCAGGACCTCGTATCCACGTATAAGGAATATTTTAAATTTCTAATCAGATAACGGCTGCTTTTCTTCGATAGATTGTTTGTTGTCGTTCGTGTTTTATTTTTTAATGGTATTCTCTCTAAGAAAGTCTACATTATTTATAACACCATTCTGTGATTAATAATATTTTATGATGCATTTGTACATTATTCGTTATTTATTACGTTCTTATCTTGAGAAATATCATCCTCTATCATAGATTTATATAAAAA